>PVKE010023278.1:0-24787 GCA_004027555.1 Craseonycteris thonglongyai
AAAAAAAAAAATATCCCCTTAAATTTTGCCTCAACCAATACTGAAACCTAATAGACTAATCTCTCCATGATAATTCTGTTTTATTTCCAATGTGTTCTGCATCTGTCTTCAGTTAAAAGGTCCAAAATTTGACTTGTGACTATACTAGGGTTTTTGTTTTAAGTATTTTTTTTGTCTTTTCACAACCATTTGTCATTTTCCCATTCTAAAACAGTATCTTTTAAAAATACAGGGTCTTGGGAGGCCGGGATGCCTCAGTGGGTTGAGTGCTCAATTGGAGCGCCGGGGACCGAGGATCGAATCCCGGCCCCGGCCCGTGTGGACCCATATGCTGGACTGGGGAGCTCCCCCAGTTCAGTTCTCTCTCTGTCTCTGTATCTCTCTCTCCCTCTCTCTGTCAAAACCAATTAAAATAAATAAATAAATAAATAAAATACCAATGAGCAAAAGAAATGTTAAAAAAAAAAATACAGGGTCTTGCAGAAGTAACACCACTTTTTTTATAAGCTGGTAATTGATACCAAATCTGTTACTACAAAATCACAAGCCTGTAATTCTGTCATATAACAATATCACATTCAAAGACACTATACTACTTAAAAAAATACATTTAGTTTCTGAAAGATACCTAAGCACAAAAGACATTCTAAACTATAAAATTATCCCATAGTCCACATAACCATAAAACATCTTTAATTTTGCATGATCCTATTCCCATGATCTGCTGCTCCTGTTTATGTAATAATTGGTCACACTAACAATCACAGAAAGTAACGATTTCCTCAGATACAAAAGGCCACTTAATCACTATTGATAACTGATAATTGGTAAACAGAGAAGAGTATAAATCAAAGATCAGAAATCTCAGTATAAGAAACTGTGGCGATAAACAATAAATGATCAAATATTTAATATCAGCTGAAAATGTCAATTAAAATTTCCTTAGAATTTTATGTAATATGTGTTACTCAGACTCATTTCAACAATATCACCTACTAGTCATTCCTGTTTTAGATTATTATTGCCAAAGGAATATAAATAATGTCACTAATTTGTTAACTCTGCAAAACAAAATATTAAACACAATTTCATTAATTTATTATGTGCCTGATTCTTTAATATACTCCTTCCTTAACTTCATTAATTCTGTATTCACTAATTAAACATGCTTGCATAGAGGGCCAATCCTGAGTCTACATAACCAAAATGTACTTGAAATCTGACCTAATTGCTCTGAATGAAAGGAAAATGCTACTCTACCGGTAATTTCACTTATGAGAACAGCTTACATGTGATGACAGCCAGAGTAAATCATTTATTGAGAAGAATTACTTTATTTCAAGATTTACTTCCAACCTCGTAAACATGCAGTTGCTCAATTATTACAAGTGTCTTAGAAAAGAACTCAATTTCAAGTTTTTGTAAACTGATTTTGTAAGATATACATGACACTCATATACCTGGGTAACTGTAGAACTTACGATAACACCAGGGACATTACTGACAACCAACTCTGGAAACTGGACTACCCTTGTCTTTTTTCTAATTACTACTACAGAATTTATGGCTCCTGTAGCATGCATGAAAAGCATCAAGGTACTTATTTGCCTACAATCGAATAATAAAAACATCACACAGGAGGTGTCTGCTCCATCATAATAAAGGAGAATGTACATCACAAGACAAATGGCAACTTAATTTTATTTTTGTATATTATCCCTTGGATTTTTTTCTCCTATTCCTATGTGTTTTACATCATCAGTTTGGGGAAGAAAAAAGACTGTCATTATGAATGTGTTATGAAAGACAAGGAGAGGGTTCTTTTTGTTTGTTTCTTTAGAAGATAAACATTTTTGATATTTCCTTCTGACAGATTTTTATTTTTAATTTTCTAATAAATATTTACTCCTAGTTTGAAGATGAAGACAGACATTAAAATTACTCCTTTGTTATCATAGCTGTGGTTTGGCTAGTTTTTGGCCAAAAGAACAAAAAACAAAAACAAAAACATAAACACAAACAACAAATCAAAATGAAACAAATTTATGTTTATAAGTAGTTTAGAAAAAATATTTTCAATGTAGAAGAAAAAAAGAAAAGCAATTATAAGAATACAGGGATTGGGGATGCCAGAGTGGCTCAGTGTTGGGCACCTGTCTTGCAGCTCCAAGGTCCAAGGATTTAGTCCTGGCCCAAGCCCATGCGGACCCATATGCTGAACTGGGGTGTGATTCCATGTGGGATGTCCCCAGGCAAGCTTTTCATGTGGGAAGCCCCCAACTCATGGGGGTGTGCCTGCCATGCAGGAGGCCTTCAGCCTGGTTCCCACCCTGAGAGGCCTCATACTCACCTGTGTTTTTGAAACCATGTTGAAAATTGATGTACAACTATGGAGACTGCTCTGGGACTGCCACATTCTCTCTCTGTCTCCTTCCTCTTTCTGTCTCTGTCTCTGTCTTTCTCTCTGTCAAAAACAAGAAAATAAATATTTTTTTAATCTTTTAAAAAATACAAAGATTATATCTAAAATGCCTCAAAGAGTTAAGTACAGTAGATTACTTTCCATCTCTCTTTTGCTATTTTTTGGCCTTTCTCTTTCCAGGTACAATCCTTTCTCATACTGGGCTTTCCACATTTCTCCCAATAAAACCTGAAAATCACAGCAAAAAACTCAGAATCTATTTGTCCATGTATGCATGTAGGTCATAATGGATATCCAGATTCTCTTAATTGCAAAGCATATTATGGATACATAATGCTATGACATGTTGTTATTTTGGACTGGAGCATGAAGCCTCTGGAACCATCAACCTATGACAGAAATAAGAAGGAAGTCAAATAGAACTAGAGATCATTTTGAGTTTGAATAATGGGAAGTATAAAACAAATACCAATATATGGCCCAAAGACATCTTAAAAAAAAATTGAAGAGAATAGAGAGTTTGAATTGGTTTGAGCTCAAAGAGAAATCAATCTTGAGACAGAATTCAAGCAAGTGGTTTTATTAGAAAATTGTGCCAGGAAATACCTGTAAAACAGTAGGAAAGTGACAATGGAGAGATAAGACAATCAATATAATATGCATCACCTGAGAATCACCACTGGGGAACAATAGGCCTCATTTTAGAGCAAACATCTCAAACTTATTCCATCAGCTAATTGAAAGAGATGGTTATAAGTTGAATGCCACAGCCAGAGAAAATAATTTCTTGGCATGTCTGGTTCAAGCAAAATGGGATCCCACATCCAGAAATAACTGTTGGACTGAGAGATATAAAAATTACCAGTTGAAATTTACGGCAGGGTAAAAGGAAAAGGTATGGTCATAAGAAACAAGGAGCAAGCAACAACAATTTGTGCCTGCATGTAAGTGGTGTGCTGAAGCCAGCACCCACTGACTTTCAAGATCTGAATGAGCACATCTTTCCCTAAGTACCCCTTCAGTGACTTCCCTTGGGTAGCTGAAAATTGGCTGTAGTGGAAGGGTTTACACCATGGAAAATAGCAAAAGCTACATACAAATCAGTTTTTTTCTTCCTATTTGAGAGCTGCTCATTAAGCATTTACAAGAACACTACTACATAGAGTTATATTTATTGAATACTACAGTAGATAAAAAACTATACTAGATCATTTTATTTAAGTTATCTCTAGTACTCTCACCAACCCTACAAGAAAAAATGTTATAGAAGCATGAGTTCAAACAAGCTTTAACATCCTGTTGGTATTTTCTTTTCAAAAATATCTATAAATTTTTTGTAATTAAAATAAATAATGCAGGGCAGCTGGGCTGTCTCAGTGGTTAAGTGGCTGCTTTGCAGCCCCAGAATCAAGGATCAAATCCCAGCCCCGGTCCATGTAAATCTATATGCTAAACTGGGGTGTTCTTCCTATGCAGGAGGCTCCCAGTTCAGTTCTCGGCCCCAGTTGGGACCCTGGCTCAAGGGTGCTTGCCTCCCCTGCAGGAGGCCACAGCCCAGTTCCCACCATGTGTGGCCCATGCCCACCTGTGTGGAACAAAACCATGTCAAAAAATGATGACATACTACTATGGAAACTGCTCTGAGTCCTCCCCGCTTCTCTCTGTCTCTCTGTCTTTGTCTCTCTCTGTCTCTGTCAAAAACAATAAAATGAATCTTAAAAAACATGAATAATGCCTAGAACAACCACAACAATGAGAAATTCTATAAACTTGCTGTAACTGAAACACAGCTAAATGTAGGGAATGAGGGCTGTGGAAGAGGAGTGAAAAGACAAAGTACAAAGGCAGGAAGATGTAAAGGATAAGGGAGAGCACCTGGTCTCTGAGAGCCTATAAGCAGATTGGAGGATAATTCAATCAGTAATACTTGGCATTTCTAAAATCCTGCTGGCTGCTTTCAGAAGTTTACAACTAATCACAAAGAAGCGGTATAATGTCAAAGTGAGTGGCCCACCAAACAGATCACCTAATATTAAAATATCACTGTTTTAGATTGGTAGTTGCCAGAGTTAGGAAAGAGGTGGGGAGTATGACAGAATAAAGAGGTCAAAAAATACAGTTTCAGCTATAAAATATTAAATAAATCATAAGGAGATAATATAGAGCATGGTGACTATAGTAAATAATGCCATATTGCATAGTTAAAAATTGTTCAAAGAGAAAATCTTAAAAGTTGTCATCACAAGAAAAAATACTCTTTAGCTATTATGGGGACAGATGTTAATTAAATATTTTGTTATCGTTTTGCAATATATGCAAATGTCAAGTCAGTATGTTGTACACATGAAACTAACACACGAGGTATGACAATTAAGTTTGCAAACTCATTCTAGAAAAAGTGCTACATACCTCATTGCTGAATATCATTATGGTCACCTTTGAAATGTTCCCCTTAGGAAGCTATGCACCAACTCCAGCACCTTGTCCACCCTTCAAAGCAATTTTGGAACTCTTATTGAAATGGTCATCACTGCCATCATTGTACCATCCTTAATGTCCTGAATGTCATCAAAATAAATGCCTTTCTTTCAATGTTTCTTTTGTCTTTGGGTATAGAAAAGGGTCATTGGGGGCCAGATCAGGAGAGTAGGAAGAATGTTCCAATACAGTTATTTGTTTACTGGCTAAAAACTCTCTCACAGTGTCATGCGAGCTGGTGCATTGTCATGATGCAAAAGCCATGTGTTGTTGGTGAAAATTTTAGGTCATTTTTATCTAATTTTTTCATGCAGCCTGTCAGCATTTTCAAATAATCAACTTGGTTAACTGCTTGTCTAGTTGGTACAAACTTATAATGAACAAAAAAGAAATTATAATGAACAATTTCTCTGATATCAATAAAGGTTAGCAACATCATATTGACTCTTGATTTAGACTGATGGAACATTTTTGGTTTTGGAAAATTGGCTGACTTACATTGTGCACTTTGATGCTTTATTTCAGGGTTGTATTGGTACACCAATGTTTTATCACCAGTGATAATGTGGCCTAAAACATTGTCTTGCCTTTTCAAAAGTTTGCCTTGGCAAACTTCGATTCTCCTTTGATTTTTCTCATGAGTGAGCTCCTTTGGGACCATTCTTGCACACACCGTTTACTTTTCTTTTTTTTTAAGATTTATTTATTGTTCTTGACAGAGAAACAGAGACAGAGAGAAGGGGGAGGGCCCAGAACAATCTCCATAGCTGCACATCATCGGCCACTCCACATAGTTTTATTCCACAGATGGGCTTGGGGCTGCACAGTGCAGGAACCGGGCCTGGGTCTCGCCCCAGCGAGAACTGAACTGGGGGCACTCCCCAGTTTAGCACATGGGTCAGCACGGCCAGGGCCAGGACTCGACCCTCGGTCCCGAGGGCTGCAAAGCTAGTGCCCAATCCACTGAGCCATCCTGGCTTCCCAACACACACCTTTTTCATGCCAAGTTAAGATTTTTCTAACTGTTCAATCTATCAATATTTATTTGGCCTGCTATATGCTTCTCGCAGTAAGCCAACAATTTTGATGTACAATTCAACAAATTTTTTAAATGTTTTCATCAGGTCTGCTTGTTACTGGCCACCCTGACCTCTTTTCATCAGTAAGCTTTCTCTTCCCTCGGAAAAAAATGATTAATTCATTTGTACACTGCCATTTTCTTCATGGTATTATCCCCATAAACATGAACTATAATGTCCCTGATTTCAAACTTCAACTCTTGGCAAGTTTAACAAGAAATTTAATGTTTGTTCACTGCTGTTATTCAAACTTTGACATTCTTGTGACATCACATAAAAATATGCAACAACAATAATAAATGCCACTCAGGAAGACACTGTCATATGTCAACACAAACACAGCTTTGAGATGCTGATATACCAAGTTTATGAAACCTTGCCAAGTTGTTTCTACAGTGCTGCCAATGTCAGCTGATATGGCAAGTTTGCAAATCTAATAGTCAGACCTTATGTTACACATCAAATATACCTTAATAAATGTCAATTTTTAAAAATAATTTTACTAGTGTATATATTTTCTAAAGATTTCTTTAATTGTTTTAAAAAAAGGTGTGAGAGAGAGAGAGAATGGGGAATGACACAGAACAAGCTCTATAGTTTTACATCATTGATTGTGACAGAGTTTTATTCTACACAGGTTGGATGTAGGGCCATACAGTGTGGGAACTAAACTGGGGGTCTCCCACATGGGAGGTGAGAATCCGTACCACCATTCTAATGGCAATCAGCTGTGCCACAGTTCAGCATATGGATTTGCATGCACTGGGTCTGGGATTTGATCCCCAGACCTCACAGTTGCAAGACAAGAGGAGAACCACAAAACTGTCCTGGCATCCCTATATTTTTTGAGATAATGACAACAAAACTTTTCTCTCACTTTAATAGTTTTAATATTGCCAAAATTCACCATTTTATATTTTTGTCATTGTTTGAGCAAATATTTTTATAGTTTCTTAACAGATATTATTACCATAACTGTCATTCAGATCTGAACATAATTATGAGGAATCTGTTTCACCAGGAAAAGCAACTGTATTGTCTTACATTCCATGTCTCAGAAAATTAGTTCTCTGTAAGCAATAAACTCCTCTATGCCGTATTGTATTTGTAGCTTAAAACAAATTTTTATAATGATTATACTAACAATTTTAACTCTCAACTTTAATTAGGAAGAAACTAATGTCATCAAATTTCAAAATAGCCAATAAATATAAAGTAGGACCTAAACAGTTCCAAAACAGTTTTAATAAAGTAATTTTTAAACATCTAGATGAGTTAAAACATTTGGTTTGAATAATCTTTTTGCAAGTTATATGATTGTACTCTGTACTATTTTGAAAAATATTCAAATGCTGAGATGATAAGATAGTAAAAAAAAAAGAAAAAGAAAAAATTCTAAAGTATTTGTAACTGTTAAAATCTGAAACAAAAGAAACCACAAAAGTGTAACTTTAATTTGGGGTTTATAGACATGAACATGGGAAACTCCACAAAATTCTGAAAACAGACTAATTACTAGTAGCAACAGCAGCAGCAACAGTAGCAGCAAGACGAACTGGTAACAGAATGAGAAAACACAACTTAGATTGTATTGCCCCTGGCACAAAAACAAGATAAGAATCCATAGTTTATTTTTGAATAAAGATCAGATACTGTCCTTTCCTTAGGAGAAATACTTAGCCTAAGAAGATTCCAGCTTCATATTTTACTGTACTCAAGACTTATCCCAGAAAACCCTATAAGGATATATATGTTATTCATTTTCCTTTGCCCCTGGACATATAAAACTTTGGGCAAAAAATAGTCAATAGTTGATTTAAAAAATAATAATATTCACTTAGCTAAATAGCTGCCTACTTTTAATGAGATATCACTAAGTGCATTTAGCTTACCATGATTGCATGTGAATTGTCTGAGGGTAGGTATTTCACAGCTTTGACTGAAGTGAGTTTAGTTCAAGGCACTGTACACACTGCTGAAAAAGATAAAAAGCTAAATAAAAACCAATTTAACATTATAAACTAATATAAGTTGGGGTTATTATTTTTTTATGTGTATGGAGTAAAAAGTTCATATGAACTATTAATACCACCAATAGGGTCTCAGTATTTAATAAAACTTAAAGACCCAGTTGATGAGGTATATCCAAACAAATTCATTTTGAAAATTTAGACTATAAGCTAATAATGTTCTTTTATTATGTATTGTTAAGACATCATGAGCTTACTTCAGAGTCCACTTAAAGTGTCTTATTTTCCATTTCAAATGCATTATTTCAGTGGTTTACAATGTAATTATGAGAGAGCATATACATTTTTAATTACTTTGTATAGTGTTACACAATTTGAATCTCTCTTCTGATTAAAAGGCAAATTGCCTATTAACAGTAAACTTCACCCCCATGGCTACATTTGAACAAAAATTTTCCTCTAGATGACTTTAGTGACAGAAGAGCACTAAAAGCTCCCCCAAAACACAGGGAATCTAATTGAAATCTGATGCACATCCAGACTTAATTAATGCTTGCTAGCTCCTTTTTAATATATTTCTGTAATAAAATTTATTAGATTAAATTAATTCATAATTATCAGTCCTGAAAATCAGTCAGCTTCACTAATCCCCTCTTTCCTCACTTATCTGTGATTATATTATGGGTTCAACTATCATCATTTTTAAAAAGAGAGAAAAAAAAGAACAAGGAGAAAAAACTAAGAAGAGACAAAAAGGAAAAGGAGTCAACATAAAAATCAGGTAGATTTTTTTTTTCAGATTTATTTTATTGTTTTTGACAGACAGAGAGACAGAGGGAAAGGGGTGGGCCCAGAGCAGTCTCCATAGTTGTACATCACTAGGTTTTTGACATATGTTTATTCCACACAAGTGGGCACAGAGTTGTGAAGGGCAGGGCCTTGGCCAGGGGGCTTCCCACATGGGAGGCATGCTTCCATGGCAGGAGCCAAACTGATGGACTACTACATGGGAAGCACACCCCAGTTCAGCATGTGGGTCCACACGGGCCAGGACAGGGACTTGATCCTCAGACTCTGGGGCTACAAAGCGAGTGCTCAATCCATTGAGCCATCCTGGCTTCCCCAACAGGTAGTTTTTTTAATGAGAAAAAAAATGAAAATACACATAAAGAAAAAGGGAGATGGGAGAACAAACACAAGTGACCAGACCAGTGCTGTCTTAAAGAAATGGTCCCTTCTTGGATTATTAGGATTTTACTGCTGTTAATATTTTGCATTTTAAGACATATTTACAACTTTTATATGGAGATTAGATAAGAAAGCCCTACCTTACCATTTTCTTATCCCCTCTAGTCCTGAACTCTTTACATTGGAAGTTCATCCTTGATTAGTGTTTGTTTTTCACCTATTGGTATAAAATTTCTAATCCTGCCCCTCATCTAAATAGCATTCTAAATTGCCTAAGCCAACACAAATTTTAGTAAGTGAGACACATTGCTATTCTAAAGCATCTTTTTCCATATTTAGCAAATAAATATGTCATTCCAGGATCATTGATATATGAAATCTTAAGCTGTGTCAACAAGATATAATGTTCAAATGAAATAACATGAAGCTTATTCTTATATATTAACACATCTCTATGTCTTGTAAGGTATTCTATTTTTTTTCAGGATGTTTTTTCATAAATATGTGTGGTGGCCATGAAACAAGGACACTCAGATCTCCTGCTGTGGGACACATAATTGACAGCCTCAGCTGCTGCACTCTGGGGCCATTGTTACACAGAGGCTGTGCTTCCCACAGCTGCTCTCAGAAATTACTGAGTATGGCAGAGATACTCAAACAGATCAACTCTTTTGAGAGATGGGAGTCTTTTGTTTGGCTTAAGAACTCTTCCATGGGCCTGGAAACCTTAATGGTTTCTTAGAAATGTACTATAATCTGAGACTCTTCCTACACAACCCTTTCTTCTCTCCCTTTTAGGGGTCAAACCTGTATTATAGTCTCATGATTTATTCACTACTTTCTCTGGCTCCATGCTCACTTTCCCTTACAGACATTTTCCCCAAACAAATTACTAGTTGCATGGTTTTGTCTTAGCTTCTGCATCTCAGAGAACCCAAATTGTGCTAATGATGCTGAGATTGGGCCGATAAAACAGGCAATAAAATCAAAGTTTAAGACTTACTGCACAAGGAAAGCCGGGATGGCTGAGCAAGTTAGCGGTTGCTCTGCAGACCTGGGACAGAGGATCAAATCTTGCCCCGGCCCATGCGAACGCATATGTGGAACTGGGGTGTGCTTCCCATGCAGAAGAGCCACAGTTCTCATCAGGGAAAGTTTCCCATATGTGAGAGCCCCCCCCGGTTCAGCCCCCAGCTCATGGGGACATGCCTCCCATGGGGGCAGCCCCCAGCCCGTCCCTACCGGCATGGTCCCCACCCACCTGTGTGCAATGAAACCATGTCAAAACCTGATGAGGTACAACTATGGAGACTGCCCTTCTCTCTGTCTCTGTCAAAAACAGTAAAATAAATCTTAAAAAAAAAAAAAAAGACTTACTGCACAGTAGGCAAAAAAGACAGATGAGGTACAGAGAGTCCTGGCACAAGACAACTGCTATTAATAAAACTTACACTGGTAGTGACCTGGAATAATGTCTCATTGGAGAAGAATGTCATTGCAAGTCCAGTGATCCAAGCATTTGAAAAATATGCTGGAAATCACATATATGAAGTGATGTAGACTTGACTGTTTCAGACCCGAGCTGCTCAGCTAGGGAGGGTCATGGCTGTGAGATGCCCAAAGACGAGCAGTCCAAATAGTCTACGATATAGCCTTTATTCTCCACACAAGGTGAGGTGCACGGGTGGTTTATATAACAATAAAAACAATAGTACACAGGGCCCACAAACACCTCCGCACACATGAGGGGTACATTAAGCTTATGTAACTACCAAACATGCAAGTCATCTCTGGCAGAAGTGTGGCTACTCCATTTTGTCTGGCAAGCCTGGCCCAGGCCTGGATCACCTGGGGCTTTTCCACAACTTTCCTCACAGAATGGTTATTGCTAATTTGTATTGACTGGCTGCAGAGAAATAATGAGAAACAGAAGCACTGGCAGGTTGCAGATACTTAAATGTAGCATAGGTACCCAAGACCCTAAAAACCCAATAGAATTGCAGAGCACCAGAGATGCTTGAATATCAGCCAAGACAGGTATGTTTTAAGTCTGGCTGTTCATTATAAAAATGTGGAATTCTGAGACACGGCATAAGGACATTTGATGAATCACTCTGAGAATGTTGGCTCAGTAAATGCCCCAAATTCCCCGGCATGAAAAAGTGTCATGCCTTTCTGCAATAAAAGCCAGTATTTTCTCAATTCTGGAAGACGTTTCAGGTATTATCTCCCCAAATAGGCAGCAAGTACTACCCTCAGACCTACCCCAGCTCATTCATCAAGGTCATTATAAACATGCTAATGAGAGAAGTTTTGGCATCAGTAATTTCGCTATGGTTCTTCTGTAGGCCAGGGCTGATGAAAGGAGAGGCAGTCATGGGGCTGACCTCACTAATACCCATGGGGACTACGGATCCAGGGGGCAGGGCTTAAGTACAAGAAGCCAGGAGGCTCTAATTACTGTAACGACTGGCAAGGAAATAGAAGCACTAAATGGGACCTTACCTCCTTACTTTGGTTTCTCAAAGGAAGACTCACCTGAAAGAGAAATACAGAATGCGTTGTTTAAAATGCAAATCTCACTGCCTCACCCCCATGACACTAAATTAAGATTTAGAAGGTATGTGTGAAGCATCACTAATGTTTACAGAAAGAGGTATTTTATCTGTGGTATCAATTTATGTGCTTGTTTATGTTGGGAGAAGCAATCCTGCCTCCATATCAAATAAAAGGCAATTACAAACTCAGAGTAGTTCTCTAGCTTCAAAAGCACTCCTCCACTTTGAGAGTTCTATATAAAGAATTCAACACTTTATCATTGAAACTGAGCATATTGAAATTTCTAGAAGTTTCCACAAATTGCCAGTGGGAATCATGTTGATGTTTCCTGGCACTCCCTGGAACTGAGAGCAATTCTAGGATGACTACCTGCTCTACAGAATGTTATAAATCCTACTTTCTAAAATAGGTTTATAGGGCTTAGAGGGATGTGCTATACAGTGTGAAGTGTACAATGCACAAGGGAGAAGTCCTACCCTCCTTTGACATTAAGTCTCCACACAGATGTGACCAGAATCTTCAAGGAAGAAAATTTTCAACTGCTCTGGAGTTCTATTGGGCAGGGTGCCCAGAGTTGGGGTTTAATATAAAAATAGTATTGTATGTATATTTTTTATTTTGTGTTATTAATTGCTTAATTCTAAAAAAAAAGCTCAGTAATTAGAATAAATTACCATAATTGTATACATATCTATGTCTTATAAAAATATAATTAATGTTATACATAAAAATAATAACAGCACTATAAATAAATCAATTTAAATTTATATTGAGACAGAAGACAGGGGGAGGAAAGTCAAAATGGCTCAGTGCATTGAGCACTCATGTTGCAGTTCCGGAGTTCAAGGATTGAGTCCTGGTCCTGGCCCATGAGGACCTATATGCTGAACTGGGATGTGCTTCCCACCCCAGTTTGGTTCCTGCCCCAGCAAGCTTCCCATGTGGGAGGCCCCCGTTTCAGCTCCCATTCAGGTGTGCCTCTCATGTGGGAGGTCCCCTTCTCAGTTCATGCCCCATGCAGCCCTGTACCCACCTTCAGAATGAAACTATGTTGAAGACTAATGACATACAACTATGGAGACTGCTCTGGTCCCCTCCCCTTCTCTCTGTCTTTCTTGGTCTCTCTCTGTCTCTCTTTATCTCTCTGTCTGCCTCTCTTGGTCTAAAACAGAAAAAAGAAAAAAAGAAGACAAAGGGAGCCATGAAAAAAATCTTTACATATATACAGAAATATGCATTTACTCATACAGAAAAATAAAATACTGAAAAAAAGTCGAGAAAAGAACATGGGCTCTTGGCATTTCTTGGAATGGTTTGGACAAATGACTTACATAAGCCAAGTTATATAATTCAATGTAAATATTTTGCTTATACCTGTGACTCTGTAAGTCTAACTGGTGAAAGGTTAGCATTTCTTATTCTGGATAAACTGTAGTGCAGAGAGAAAGCTGGCCAAACTTGGATGGAACAGTCACTTTAAATAAATTTCTTCTCTGGCCTCTAACTAGGTAACACTTCTATAAAAATATGAACTTATGTATCAAAGTTGGAGTTTTCAAAAATAGTCATACTGTAGTTAAACAATAAATCTTGGTGGTAGAGGCTAGGAGAGACATTCAATATTTTCTCATAGGAAATATAATAAAGTCAATGACATCTGTGCAGTGGAAGGAACTTTCTCAGTTTGGATTCATATTGAAAGTTGTGCTCTTTTTGTGAAAATTATGGAGCTACAAAAATCTTTTTACCATGTAGCTTAGTTTAGTTTAGAGGGAGGCCAGCCCTTATCATGGAGCAGAAAACACAAGCAAAAATCCAGAAGCCAGCATTTTGTAGACATGATGGTTTGTGGGAAAGCAAGCTGGCTTACATAGATTCAAAGAATATAGATTGTATAAAGTTTTTAGGAGTTGTTTACAATGTAAGTTTCTTAGTGATGCCTTAGAATTCAAACTTCATTCATTCCATTCTAGTTCCAAAATTTTCACATTCCAAGACAAGGGTGGGCATTTGGATAAAGCTAAAGGCTGTACAGTCAATGCATCCCATACAAACAACGTGTTGGCGTTCAGATTCCAAAACAGTGTTCAGATTCCGAGGCAAAATTTGCTTGATTTTTGTTCGGATTCCAAGTTTTTTCAGTTTGGGGGTGTTCGGATTCCAAGGTATCACTGTATTTATATTAAGCACTTTGGTAAGAGAAAATGAGCATATAACAGATTGGAGCATAAATTAGGAAAATCAGAGAAACAGAGACTCTAGTGACCCAAAACCAGACTATCAGAATGAAACAATCACAACAATAATAACTGCAAACAAATCTAAAACACAACAACAACAAAATTAAAATGGTTTTCTTTGAATTTAGCTACATGATGATGTTTCTTCAATTATAAGAAAAAAGTAAACATTAATACACAAATCTCACATTGAATATTAATTTTATTTTTGTTATATGGGCTCCTATTAACATTTTTTATACACTTCTAATTGCATGATGTAGATTCAGTTATTATTAAACCTCTTATTTTCCATTATTTTTTGTAAGGTTACAATTTAAAGAATCAGGCCAGATATTATTGAAAAGTAATAAGCCCAAAAAATTCTAATTTGTAGTGGCTTTTGGACATTCCAGCTTCAGAATAGAAGAGAGGAAAGTTTTTATTTTAACAGAATATTGAGGTGACATGCAGTATAAGGTATAACCAATTGAATAAAACCTGTACTTATGAAGGAAATAAAATATCTTTTCTGAATTATTGATATTTAGTAATGGTACTCAATACTTTTCACCTTCTCTTATAAATATCTCCAAATACATTTGATCTTCCCTTCTAGAGAAGGATACTTGTCTTATATATTTATATAAGTTTAAAACATATCTATTTGTGAAATTGAATAACTGAATGGATGTGATATGATTTTTTATTTTGTCCTTCAGGGCAACTTAGCTAAGTGGGATATATACTTAACTTAGGGATTTATTCAAATATTCAAATTTTAGATCCATATTCTATTTCTATTGTTATTAGCCATTTGATACTGAGAAAATTATATAATCTACGTAGGTTTCTCTCAGATTAAAATTTTATTTTAGTGATGTGGAAGATACTATGGAATTCTACTGTTATGTGTTGAATTGTGTCCTTCCAAAATTTATATATTAAAATCCTACCCTCAGTACTTCAAAATGTGACATTATTTGAGGAAAAGTCCTTACAAAGGTAAAATGAGGTCATTAGGACTGGCCTTAATAAGATGATCAGTGTTTTTATAAAAATAAAAAATGTTGCACAGAGACACACAGAGGAAGTCAAAGTGAAGAAACTTAGGGTAAAGGCAATCATCTATGAGACAATGAGATATGCTGGGACAAGATCCTTACCTCACAGTGGTCAGAAATAATCAACCATGCTGACACCGTGATTTTGGACTTCTAACCTCCAGAAGTGTGAGAAACTAAATTTCAGTTGTTTGAGAAGCCAAGTTTGTGGTACTTTGTTATGGAGTCCCTGAAAGAAGTCTTGGTAAGGAGAGATCTTGACAAATTTTACCCTAGATATGTGGTTCTCAGTAAATTATCCTACCAGGTTCAAGAGCAGAGATCAGCAAACCACTTTTCTGTAAAGGGCCAGATTTTAGGCTTTGTAAGCAACACGCCATTTCTGTTGCTATTGTCATTTAATCTTTTATAAATGTAAAAACTATTCTTAGCTTGCTGACCATACAAAACCGGGCTATAGGCTGGACTGGCATAGGTGTTATTTTTCCAATTACTGGAGCATAGTCTCATGTTACATTAAGAATCTAGTTTAATGCAAAAATGCCATTCAAACATATGTTCAATATAAGTCCTTTTCAATACAAGTGTTTAAAGTTATTTTTAGTGAAATGTTATTTTTCAATCAATCCTCTTCTCTTTACATCCTCCAAAAAGAAACCTGTGGTAGAACCTTAAGTTCTTTTTTCTACTTTTTATAAACTACAAACTTTTATTTTATTTAAAAAAATACTTCTATATTCGGTTTGAATTTAAAATGGTATTACTGACAAGTAGAATACTTAACCTATACATGTTTAAAAGAACATTTAAATTGTGACATATTATCCTGCCTCCCCAAATATGTACTGATTTAACAAGTTTAATATTAATATAGTACTAGGCATTGCCCTTAATAAAGAATTTGCTATATTGATTATTCAATTATGTCAAAGTATATTCTTGGTAAAAATCTATGATTAATATAGCCTATATTAGGCTTTACAGATTAGAGCCCCAAAGCCACTTCAAATACTATATAGTCTAATAAGCACAGACGAGGCAGTTGTCTTGCTAATCACAAAGTCAGAATTGTTCCTAGAAGCTGAAATGTATGTCCTGGAGTAATAATTGCAGCCCAATGCTCTGTACTATGTTGTAGGAAACTGGTTAGTAGGTTTGTGAAGTGATAAACAGCTCTTTGTTCTGCTAAAGTGACTGACCTTTATTTTTTATACATCCATCTGTAGACATTAAAAAATCTTTTTTTGCTTAATGCAAAAATTGTTCACATTTAATTATAACCAAACTTTATTTGTGAAGATGGAAACAGAAATTTAATGTTGGCAGGTGAACAAACTAGCATACAGTTTTTTAAACCAGGAGATATTTTATTTCTTTGTCTGTGAACATCTTGACTTATTCCTTCCAATTATGTTTTATTTTTCTTCCATGAACAGCAAATATGTTTTTCCTTTAATTATCCTGCTGGTAGTCTCCTGAAAGATAATTAAATTATCCAATTTTTGGAAGGACCAAACTGTTTTATGTCTCAAATGCTATGGACTTTGTAGATTCTTTTGCTTTGGGGTCTTTCTCAGGTTATTAGACATTAAACTACACTCACTGAGCAAAGTTCTCCTGAAGGAAATCATGGAAAACTCTGAATACATGCAGTTCTTCTAGGCACAAAAATCACAATATTTTACTTTTCCTACATCTTAATAAAAAATAAAATTGCAAGAGATAATTCAGGATTTCTCAAACAAATTAAAAGATTATCTACATTAAATTTTTCTGTTATTTTTTAAACTATAATACAAACTTGTTATCCTGACTGCACACTATCTGAATCAAGCTCTCCAAAGGCAAGTCCTATGTGCTAGTTATCTACTGTTGGGTAATAAATCACCACAACTTAGTATCTTAAAACAAAACATATTTTACATGGGTACTTACATGACAAGCCTGCAATCAATGTGTCAACCAGGCTAGCTAACTTTCTGAAGCTCGGGATTTTCTCATAAGTTCACAGAGCTGTTGGCAGAATTCAGATGATTGATACTCTAGTTGTAAGACTGAGAGTCCTAACTTACAAATGACCACAAACTGCAGGCCACCCTCACTTCCTACAGGCTGCTCCTGGCCTTGTCATGGGGCCCTGTCCAGAGGCAAGACGGTGGTTTACTTCTTCAAGGTCAGTGCTCTCTTGCCGTCTGCTAAGATGGCATATTAATTACAAACTTAGAATTCAGAGCCCAAATTCTAAAAATGGCTCCCAAAACTGTGTATTCTAATGCCCACTATAAGACAGCACTACCATGATTGTTTTATATATCACAGATGGCCTTAACATGGATAGATCAGCCATGCGGATCTGATTTAAATTACATGGATGCCATTAAAACCAGAGTTTCTATCTGCAGCAAATTTCTCTGTGTCATTTATTAAACTAAAAACTTTTGATTCTGACCTCATACTTTGTTTCAAGGCAAGTCCCGTGTACTGTAATTGTTTCTATTGCTGGGTAAGAAATCATCACAACTTAATGTTTTTGTGTCCCAGAAACTTAAAGAGTTTCTGTGACTGATACTAAAAGAGGAAGTAAGAGTGGAAGCACAAAAATTGACCCCAACCTAACATCTTTAAAATATGGATCAGGCGATGAGAAAAATTGCAGGCAGCCACTAGAAGCAATATCTCAGCTCTGCCTGATGGCAAGCAGAGACATGAAAATCTTAGTCCAACAAGAGCAAAGGACTGAATTCTGCCAAAAGTCACAGTGATTTTTGAAATGGATTATTTCACATTTTTCTTCAGTTAAAAACAAATCTCAGGTTCCATATGCACTCAAAGAGAGGTGATCACTCCAATCGATATAATTTCTACCCTAGAGCTTTCAAAAAACAAACAAAAATGTCTTACTGAGAAATTGAATTTTTTAGTCCAGTGAGAGCCATTTTGGACTCCTGACCTCTAAATTTATGAAAATATATATATTTTTAAGCCATAAAGTTAGTGGTAATTTGCTATAGCAGCAAAAGTAAATTAATATATTTTTCTGCCATTTAAGATTTTGTTTTTTCAGAGAGGGCTAAGATGGCAGCATGAGACAAGAACCCCGACACCTACCTGGGAAGGGACTTATGAACAAAGGGCACTCAACAGGGGAAATCCCAAGAAACACCCTCAACTGAGAAAGCCACACAACACAACACCTGAAGGTTAGAGGAAAAAGGGGCAAGCGGGAGAGAAAAGGGGAAGGAGCAGTATGGGGACAGGGATGCGGAACGTGACCCGGGGATGGCAGAAAAAAAGAAGGATTGGGGGATTATGGTCAAAGTGCAACTAGATCCTGGGTGGGCTGGAAGCTGAGAACCAAGGACAGTGGAAGCCCCATGACACTGTGAACAATTTAACATCCAGACTTAAGTGGTGACATACTGTGCCCCATTCAGATCACTGTGCCTGAGAGGGAATAGGGACCACAGAGCAGGGGTGGCTAAACTTCCCAGGGCAGCAAGAGAGCAGGGCACAAGCCTACCAGCCACAGCTCAGCGCCAAGTCACTAGACTACAGAAGTGGCACAGCTGAGCTCGATAGAGTGGGCTCTTAGGGAGCTGTTTCCAAGCCACATGCTTTCAAAGTGAAAGAGCAACCTGATAAGAGCAGAGGGCGGAGAAAGAGTGAGAAGTGTGCCTCCGATCTAGTGAGCCAGCCTCCCTGCCTACAGCGGGATCTGGGTCCTTATCTCAGCTATGCCTGCATGCCCATCACCCAGCCCCAAGCCAGTGGGGTTGGCACCTGAAGCCCACAAGCACAGACTCAAAAGAGTGAATGGTCCCTGGGTGACGGTGAGACTAGGAGCACAGCCAGGAAGGCAGTGCACACTTCTGGAGGGGGTTGGGGAGGAAAGCACAGAGCTGAACCACATGTCAGCCCCCTACTCATGTATCTATACCAGCTGGGCCAGCAGCCTGAAGCCTATTAATGGGCAGTCAAACAAAAAATGTCTGTAGGTGTGACAGATTCTAAACCCAGATTTGGGAAAACAGAATGTGGCCTGGGAAAAGGGTAGAGACAGCACACACACTGAATCACCAGCCCCTCTGCTAACAGAGAAATTTGCTCTTGTGTCTCAAAGCCGCCACAGCTCCTACACAAATTCTCCAGCCCCACTCTGACTGCTCTGCCTTCTACCAGCTAAGCCAGTAAACTGGAGTGCAAACCCAGGACACAGGAACTGACTGCTTCCCCTAATCCTCTCCCAAAACTTGCCCCCCACAACTGAGCCCCAAATGCTACCTGTTATACAGCAAGAGAAAAAAGACAAACTGCAGCTACCCTGTGACACAAATGTAGACCATCCCCAATGAACCCTGCCCCTGTAGGAATAGACAGGAGAGCCCAGAAAGACAACACACAGGTGCAGGAGCCAGACTTTTCTGACACTGACATCAGAGACATATCATGCCATAGCCCACATTACATTCTCAAAGAGAGGGAGTATCGAGACTAAGACAAATATGTCAAAAAGAAAAGAAAACCAAAGAAACCCATCATCTAGAAATTCCCTCAGAGGTAAAATATACCCATGCTTAAGGCAATAAACAAACAAACACATCAAATACAATGAACACCTCAGGATCCAAAACCACTACAAAAAGAAAATGAAAAATTTTTAGATAAGAAACTTATAGATTTGGAAGCACATAATCTAAGTGAAACAAACTTCAGAGCTGCAATTCTCAAGACAATCAGAGAGCTCAATAAAACCTGGCAAAGTACCCAGACACAGTAAATAACCTCAATAAAAAAAACGTTCTGGAGATCAAAGATGGCGGCATGAGAAAAGAACGCCGATAACTGCCTGGGAAGGGCATTGTCAACAGAGGGTAATCCACAGGAGAAACCCTGAGAAGAAACCTCAACTAAGAGAACCACACAACGCAGAACAACACCCAAAGGTTAGAGAAAAAAGGGCAGACCGGGAGAGGGAAAGGGAAGCAGCAATTCGGGGACAGAGACTCGGAACGCGGTGCAGGGCTGGCAAAAACAAAGGGGGGTTGGGGGACTACGGTCAAAGTGGAGCTGGATCAAGGGTGGGCTGGAAGCCGAGACCTAGGGAGCGTGGAATCCCCACAAGACTGTGGACAATTTAACATCCGAACTCAAGGGACAGCACACAGTGCCCTAATCAGATCACAGAGCCTAAAGTGGAACAGGGACTGTGGAGCAGGGCGGCGGCACTTCCCGGCAGGCGGGGTGAGAGCAGGGCACCAGCACACAACAGCTCAGCACCCCTGATTTACGGAGTAGATTGACTGTGAGGGAGCGCCTTCTGAAGACAGGGCTCTTGGAGTGAGGGCTGGGGCTTGAGTGGGAATAGTTGCATTAGACATGCTTAGAGTGAATCCGGCGGTCTCAACAGAGCCGGGAGCATAGAGTGGCTGCCACCCAAGATACGGCCTGTGCGCACAGGGCTTTCAGCACCCCACCCACTGGGCCACTGCAGCACCGCTGCGTGCACACAACCGGGCTTTCGGCGCCCTGCCTACCAGGCAGGGGCGGCGCCGCTGCTTGCTTGCCAGTGCGCAGTTGGGATTTTGGTGCCCCACTCACCAGGCCGCTACAGCGCCGCTGCCAGCGCGCAAGTGCACAGCTGGACTTTCGGCGCCCCGCCCACTGGGCCGCTGTGCAACGCTGCATTCACGCACACCGGCTTTCGGCACCCCGCCCACCAGGCCGCCGTGGCACCGCTGCATGCTCACCAGCCCACTACCAGGCTTTTGGTGCCCTGCTCACCAGGCCACTGCAGCGCCGCTGCCTGCATGCAAGACCGGCTTTCGGCGTCCTGCCTGCTGGGCTCCTGTGGCGCTGCTGCCTGCTTGCCAGCGCACAGCTGGGCTTTTGTCATCCCGCCCACTGGGCCTCTAGGGCAATGAAGCCCGCGCGCAACTGGGCTGCCAATCAGGTTGCCGTGGTGTCAATGCCTGTGCACGGGACTGCGCAGACTACCGGGGCCTCTGCCAAGCCCCAGCTCACCCAAGTGCTGCCCTGCGGGCGAGGCTTACAGATGCTATTGAAGGATGGGCAGCCAGGAGGAGGAAAGAAAGACCGGAGCTACTGCGCCCCGCCAACACTGAACCCCCAGCCCTCCTGCTGAAAGAGGAATCTGCTATTGTGTCTCAGGCCCACCCTAGCTCCTACTCACATGCCCCCACCCCTGACCACAACTTTACTACCATGCTATCTAACAGCTAAGACAGCAACCTAAAGTGCCCCAGGACACAGAAGCTGTCTGCTTCCCCCAACCCTCTCCCCAAATCTCCTTCTCCCACAACTGAATCCAAAAGAAAAAATAAAGAGAAGCCCATCTGATAGGCAAACCCCCAGAGGGAAAACAGGTTCATGCGAAAAGCAAAAAGAACCACATCAAAAACAATGCACACCTCAAAATCCAAAGCCCCTCCAAAAGATCAGGGGCAGTCTTTAGTAAAGGACCTTGCACCTTGGAAGTAAATCTAAGTGAAACAGAATTCAGGGCTGCATTAATCAAGACACTCAGAGAGCTCACTCAATGCTGGCAAAGTACCCAGGCACAGTTAAATGACCTCAACAAAAAATTTTCTGAGTAAAATGAGTACTTTACCAACAAAATTGAGAAGCTAGAGCAAAACCAAAAGGAACTACTTGAAATGAAAGGCATCATGGGAGAGCTGAAAAAAGAACGGACCAGCGTAGGAAACAGAGCTGACCAGCTAGAGGAAAGCATGAGTGAAGTTGAAGATACAAACATGGAAATGTCACATAGGGAAGAAGAAAGGGAAATGAAAATCAAGAGACATGAAAGAGCCCTACAAGAACTTTCTGACTCCATCAGAAAGAACAATATTAGAATAATAGGGGTACCAGAAGGAAGCGAGATGAAAACTTCTCAGAGTCTACTAAAACAAATAGTGGATGAAAATTTCCCTAACCTGTGGAAGGAATTACAGCCCCAAATCCAAGAGGAATGCAGAAGCCCTAACTACCTAGACACTAGCAGATCTTCTCCAAGCCACATTGTTCTGAAGATGAGAAAAATCAATGACAAAGAAAAAACCCTCAAGGCTGCCAGGGAAAAAGAAAACATAACTTTCAAAGGAAAACCTATCAGGCTGCCACCAGACTTCTCAGCAGAAACTCTGCAAGCCAGGAGAAAGTGGAGCCCAATCTTCAAAATATTAAAAGAGAGAAATTTCCAGACAAGAATTAACTATCCAGCAAAATTAATCTTTACATATGAAGGAGGAATTAAGGCCTTTACAGGTATACAGAAGCTGAAGGAATTCTCCAGCTCAAAACCGGCACTCCAAGAAATACTAAAGGAGGCTATCCGACCTGAATCCAGAAATCAAAGTAAATGGAGAAAAGTTGGGACAACAAAAAAATAAAAAGGAAAGAAAAAATGGATACAGGATATCCTCATATATCAATCATCACCTTGAATGTAAATGGACTGAATTCACCAATAAAGAGGCACAGGGTAGCAGACTGGATTAAAAAACAAAATCCAACCATATACTGCCTACAAGGGACACACCTCAGCCACAGGGACAAACATAGACTCAGGGTAAAAGGATGGAAAACAATACTCCAGGCAAATGGCAGTCAGAGAAAAGCTGGAGTGGCCATAATGATTTCTGATGAAAAAGACATCAGGATAAAAAAAATAATAAGACATAAAGATGGACATTGCATCTTGATAAAAGGGACAATACAACAAGAAAACATCACACTCATCAATATATATGCTCCGAATCAGGAAGCACCAAAATTTATAAAGCAACTACTAACAGATCTAAAAGGAGAATTTGACAAAAATACAATTATAGTAGGGGATCTAAACACCCCCCTGACAACATTGGACAGATCATTCAAGCAGAAACTAAATAAGGAGATTGCAGCTTTAAATGATACATTGCAGGAAATGGACATAGTTGACATTTACAGGTCAATCCATCCTACAACAAAGGGCTATACATTTTACTCTAGTGCACAGGGAACATTTTCAAGGATAAACCATATCCTGGGACTTAAATCCAACCTCACCAAATTTAAGGGCATCCAAATCCTACCAAGTGTATTCTCAGACCACAAAGTGTTGAAACTTGATATCAATTGCAAAAGATCAAGTGCAGAGAGAACCAGATATACGTGGAGAGTGAACAACATGCTTTTAAAAAATAGCTGGATCAAAGAGGAAATTAAACAAGATATTAAAAAATTTGTAAAAGCGAATGACAATGAAAACACAATGTACCAGAATTTCTGGAACACAGCAAAAGCAGTATTAAGAGGGAAATTTATATCATTACAGGCCTATCTCAAGAAACAAGAAAAACTACAAGTAAACACCCTCACATCTCATTTTATAGAGCAAGAAAAAAAAGAACAGAGGTCCTCCAAAGCCAGCAGAAGAAAAGAATTAATAAAAATCAAAGCAGAACTTAATGAAATTCAGAATAGAAAAACAATAGATAAAATTAACGCCACAAAGAGCTGGTTCTTTGAAAAACTCAATAAAATCGAAACCATTGGCTGGGTTCACCAAAGGACAAAGAGAAAAATCTCATATTTCCAGAATATGGGATGATAGGGGAGAGATTACAACTGATGCTGCAGAAATACAAACAATCATAAGAGATTATTATGAAAGACTCTATGGCAACAAAATTTAACAACCTAGAGGAAATGGACATATTCTAGAAACATATAGTTTACCTAAACTGAACCAAGAAGATTTGGATAACCTCAATAGACCAATCAACAGTACAGAACTTAAAACAATTATCCAAAAATTGCCCAAAGGCAAAAGGCCTGGACCAGATGGCTTTACCAATGAGTTCTACCAGTCATTCAAAGAAGAACTAATGTCCATCCTCCGCAAACTACTCCAGAAAATTCAAGAGGAGGCAGTACTACCCAACTCTTTCTATGAAGCTAGTATCACCCTAATACCAAAACCTGGGAAAGACAATACCAAAATGGAAAACTATAGGCCAATCTCACTTATGAACACTAATGCAAAAATCTTAAATAAATTTTTAGCTAACAGAATACAACAATGCATTAAAAAGATTATTCACCATGACCAAGTGGGATTCATCCCAGGTGCACAAGGACCGTTCAACATACGCAAATCAATCAATGTCATTCAGCACATAAACCAAAGCAAGGATAAAAACCACATGATTATCTCAATCGATACAGAAAAAGCATTCAACATGATACAACACCCACTTATGATAAAAACACTGAATAAAATCGGAATTGAAGGAAAGTACCTTCAACTTAATTAAGGCCATATATGTCAAACCCTCAGCAAATATTTTACTGAGTGGGGAAAAGCTAAAGCCTATTTTCCTAAAATCAGGAACAAGACAGTGATGCCCCCTGTCACCACTGCTGTTCAACATAGTACTAGAAGTTCTAGCCAGTGCAATCAGACAAGAGAAAGGAATAAATGGTATTAGAATCGGGAGAGAAGAAGTTAAACTGTCACTCTTTGCAGATGACATGATTCTGTATATAGAAAACTCTAAAGACTCTATCAGGAATCTATTACAAATAATAGACTAATACAGTAGTGTTGCAGGATACAAAATCAATGTCTCAAAATCAACTGCATTTTTGTATGCCAACAATGAAACTTCAGAAAGAGAGATGAGAAGATCCATTCCCTTTGCCATTGCAAACAAAAAAATGAAATACCTAGGAATAAATCTAACAAAGAATGTTAAGGACTTATACACTGAAAACTATAAGACACTCTTAAAAGAAATTAAAG
>PVKE010023279.1:0-24796 GCA_004027555.1 Craseonycteris thonglongyai
CATCATGGGTTTGGAGCATGGCCCTCAACTTTGCATATGCAGAAAATAAATTTGACATATTTGCCTGTTGCGAGACTGACTCATGTTGATAAATTCACAAGAGGCTTAATGATAAACCAGCAATACTGCTATATTAATTTGTGGTAGATGTTACGCCTGACTCCAGAACCAGAACTACATTGGTAAGCTCTCAGGAGAGAGAATATATACCAACATGCGACTCAGTGAACAGAGAATTAACAAACTGCTTGTAATTCTCTGTGTACTAGCCTCCTCTCTCTCTGGACTGGACTCTCCTTGAACATCTTATTTCTAACACCGATCTCCTCCCCATGTACTGTGGTGTCTTACACAAAATCAACATTTAATAGAGAGCTGTTGAGTGAATGAATGATTCCAAAACGAGGGGATCAAATCATAGTAAGGTATATCTACAATGATTTAGGCCAGTAGGATATATAGCTCTTCTCTACACCAGGGGTATTTTTGCTTATTGAAAGACTATTCGCTGTCCTGGGCATCTGTGGAAATTGTCAAATTCTTATTTCCAGCTCTCCGTCTTTCTTGCCATGTAGTGCCCTGCTCTTTGTTTTACGTAGCTTCCCTCTTATTGTCAAGGTAAAGTCCAAGGGATTAGGTAACCCTTCCTTGACTAGTTTCATAAAGTTGCATGTCAGTTGTTTCCCTGAAGTCAACCTTGACTATCTTATTAAATATGAGAAATGTCAATCTAATTTAAACATCTTTGGGGGTGGCCTTTTTATTTTTCACATCAGGGAATAAAAAATTTCACTTTGATATTCTGGGACATTTTTTCTTTGTGATTTTAGATTCACTTGCAACAGATTGTCTCTAGTGTTTTTGATAAACAATTATTTATTTGTGAAAAGGTTCTTTAACAAGATTTACTAATGGTAAATGCATGGGGACAGTGTTATAGTAATTTTAAGGCAGGGAAAGAGTTGAATTGTTCAAAAGAACAATGCATGTCTTACACCTACTATATGCATGTATATGCCTACATAGGGAGATTTCTCCCTAGTTGACAGTGAAACACTCTCAAAACGATGTAAATTCCCATAACCTGTTGATTCTTTTGGAGGTGGGGTCTTTCTGAAAACCTTCACATACTTGAAAATACCACTTAATAAGGCCTAACATCACAGTTTGCGTTTTTCATTTTATACATTGTTTAAACTCATGTAAAAGATTTGGGGTGGGGGTGGGGGTGGGGGGAAACAATCTGAAGAGGAACTTCTTTAAGTAAGGAAAGATTTTATTGTTGAGAAATTGATCAGATCTTTAAAGCATCTTATACAAAAAATTTAAAAATATTACTGAACATCTGTTTATCATCTATTTATACCTATTTATCTTTCTATCATCTGTCATCTTTCTGCCTATTTATCTGTCATCTATCTATCTATCTATCTATCTATCTGTCATCGAATCTCTATCATCATCTATTTATCTTCCATCTCTCTTTTCCATTTAATAGCAAGATCTCACCAGCTTACTAACCTAGCCATTTGGACTGGAGTATAGGAAGCTTTGTGTGTGTGTGTGTGTGTATAGCAGTAGTAGTAGTAGTAGTAGTAGTAGTAGCAATAGTAGTAGTAGTAGTAGTAGTAGTAGTAGCAGTAAAATATCTTGTCAGAGTAGAAATAAAGCAAAATTAAATCAATATTTATCTGTTGGTGAACAGGTTAGCTTTAGTAAGGAACACAGGTGACTTAAAAATCAAAATCACTTCTCAATATTTTTTTATTCGCCTATTTCATAATAAAGGGAAAATATGAAAAGAATTTTTTCCATATTTCTTTATTTTTATTTTTTTTGTAAAGATTTATTTTTATTGGTTTTTGACACAGAGAGGCAGACAGAGAGAGACAGAGAGAAGGGGGAGGGCCCAGAACAGTCTCCAGGGTTGACAGCATTAGTCTTCCGCATAGTTTCACTCTACAGGTGGGTGCAGGGCTGCGCAGGGCAGGAACTGGTCCGGGAGCCTCCCACATAGGCCCCGGCAAGAACTGAACTGGGGGCACACCCCAGTTCAGCATGTGGGTCCGCCTGGGCCGGGGCCGGGATTCGATCCCTGGTCTCCGGGGCTGCAAAGCAAGTGCTTAACCCGCTGAACCATCCCAGCTTCCCCTCATATTTCTATAGGGAATTTACTTTTCATTACTTATTTCTTTGTGATTCACCCAATCAAAAACACAAAAGTCCAAGTTTAGGAAGTTATGATGTGCGTAATACATCAAACTAGTAATGATGAGTGAATAAAAACAACAACAAAATAAAGTTTTTCCTTTGCAATAGTAGAATTAATAGTGATTTGTGTTTTGTGTTTTTTTAGCTCTTGATAGTTTTGTAAGTTCCCACATATTCTTTATTAGATGCCATGCAGTAAATTGTTAGGTGCACATGCGAGTAAGTGAATTGTTACATAATCGCTGAAAAATATAGAAAACAGCATGTCAGGAAAGATCTATTAAAAGAGCATTAAAAGAGCATCTAACCATCTAACACCTGTCAGAATGGCTATCATTAATAAATCAACAAACAACAAGATTGGCAAGGATATGGCAAAAAGGGTACCCTCATGCACTCTTGGGGGGATTGCAAATTGGTGCTGCCACTGTGTAAAACATTATGGTGGTTTCTCAAAAAATTAAAAGTAGAATTACCTTATGACCCAGCAATTCCAGTGCTAGGCATTCATCCAAGGAAATGCAAAGCTCTAATTCAAAAAGATATATATACCCTTATGTTCATTGTAGCATTATTTACAATAGCCAAGATATGAAAGCAACGTAAGTTCTTATCAGTAGATGACTGGATAAAGAAGAGGTGGATATGTATGTGTGTGTGTATGTGGTAGATTATTACTCAGCAATAAAAAAGAATGAAACTGCCATTTGTGACACAATGAATGGACCTAGAGGGCATTTTGCTGAATGAAGTACTTGCAAGTTAGAGAAAAACAGATACCACATGCTTTCTCTTATATGTGGAATCTAAAGAACAAAATAAATGAGCAAACAAAACAGAAACAGACTCATAGATACAATCTGATGGTTGCCAGAAGAGGGGGTTGTGAGGTTGGTAAAAAATGCAAAGGAATTAAAAAGTACAAATTAGAGGTTACAAAATGGTTATGGAAGTGCAAAGTGAAGCATAGGGAATATAGTTAATAATAATGTAATAACTATGTATAGTGCCAGATAGGTACTAGACCTAATTAGTGGGATTACTTCGTAAATTATATAAATATCTAACTACTATGCTATGTACCTGAAATTAATGTAAAATAATATTTAATGTCAACTGTATTTGAAAAAAAGCATCTACATCAATGTCATGTCTTTGTTTTTTTGTTTTTGTTTTTTTTAGAAGAGATGAATCCAAAGAAGTTTTCATGGCTTGCCTTTGTTTGCGGGCCTATTAGAGCTAAGCACTTCAGCTACCCACATCTTGGTAGGTGACTGCAATTAAAGGCAGCATTGAACTGCTGTAACTTCATAAATGCTTCAATTGACTAAGCTGCAGGTATTTTTTCTGAGCTTTTATTAGATGCCAGGCTTAGTAAAGTGTTGTGCACAGGGAGGAGGAAGTTGAGTGTCAAAAAGAACTGAATGAGTGGAAAACAAACAGTATATAATCAGAAGTATTATTGGAGTTTTGGAGATGAGAATATTAATCTCAGAACTCTCCAAAAAATCCTTGCTATGCAGCAAATCCTCAGACAATGCTTTTGTGTGTCTCTATGAAACTGTAAAAGTACATTTTCTTTTGTGAAACTGTTAAAAGAGGAACGAAGATGCATCCCTGATGAGGAAGATCTGGATTTGGAACTGAAATATGTCCTGACTGAGAACATTCCACTGTTTCAAAGAATAATTCAGTTGTTCCATGCCAGAGTTCTCACTCAGTTGGGAAAAAACAATGAATGATTAATGTTAAGCCTCGATTGGCACTAATAGCTAAATAATATTGACTCTTTTAGGGATAGATTTTTAAATCCATATTTCTGAACAGTTAATAAATTCCTTGCTAATGGAGCTTAAACAGTTGGATTTCTGCTTCTCTGGCCCATAATTGAAATTGTATGGCATCTCAACTGTAGAAGTTCAGGGACAAAAACACTTAGTGTGCACGTTTGGTGATCACAGAGGCTTGATGTGATAGACAGATGTCAGCGTGGCTCTGAGATACGGGTGGAGTTTTGTCAAGTGCAGCCATGCTGGGGAGAGAGCAGCAGAGGTGAAAGCAGAGTTGGAAGTGTGAATGGGGTGTGTGCAGGTGTGAGCACGTGTGTGTGTGTGTGTGTGTGTGTGTGTGTGTGTGCGCATGCAGGGGGAGGGGTTAATAGGTAGAGGAGGTTTCCAGCAAATGTAGGGACTGCAGGTTGGTGCTCTATGGTAGAGGGCTTTTGAGGGTTTGCAAAAAAGAAAAAGAAAAAAGAAGTACATTCAACAAGGTAAGCAAAAAATGGCATAGTAAATCATTGAATATATTTTTTAGGACTTAGGAAGCCACTTCTTACTTTTACTGAACTCCTCACATCATTTCTTAGGGTTTCCTTAGAAGGAGAAGAACACAGAGAGGTAGGGTTAAGCCCTGCCAATTTCTATACATGGCTTTAATATTATGCTTTCTTTTATTTAGCATCTTTCAGGCCCTGTACTAATTGCAGAGCCTGCAACTACAGATATATGGATATAGCTCCTTTTCTCAAGGAACTGACAGCCTAGTGGGGGAGGCAGAATTTAAGTAAATAACCAAAAGATCACACTAATTAATGTAATTAATGGCAATGCATGTAATTGCAAAAGACACAACTAAAGAATATGAACTATTCTGAGAGGCCAGAGAAGGCTTCCCCGAAGGAGTGATTATTGAATAGATTGAGAGGGGAGAGTTTCTTCACAGGAGACATAGCTGTTGCTAAGGCCATGGAGGAATATTGATTGTTCAAGGAACCACAGGGATGCAGAGAAGCAGAGAGACTGCTGTGGGATGATAGTGGATAGGTAGCAGGTGGAATACACAGATCATTTAAAGGTCTTTATCTTTAAAGCAATAGTAAGTCGGGAAAGCGTATGTAAAGGGGCTAGAAGGACATGGTCAGATATTTATATTTAAAGGACCACTTGACCTCAGTGTGGATACACATTAGAGAGGGAACAGTGGGCACATTAGGACACCGATTAGAAGAGTGCAGGGAAAGATTATAGTTTGGATGAGAGGTGATGACAGTGGAGATGGGAAGGAGAAGATGAACTTGACACTAGTTAGGAGGCAAAATCAATCAGATTTGTAGCAGGAGATTCCCAAGGTGATGCTTAAGGATCAGCTCTAAGCCTTCTTTCTGTCAATATGTAGTGGCTGGTAGGCCAGAATGAGCCTGCAAATAATTGAGGTCAAGCAGCTAATGGGAGAGTGTAATGTAGAGGCCAAAGCAAGAGAGATTTTAAGACTAATATTTCTGAAATAGTAAATAAGTGGGAACTTAGACACATCCTTTGGATTTAACAATGTGATCATTGATGGCCTTAACAAGTATTTCTGTAAAGCAATGGAGGCAAGAGAGAAAATGAATAGACCGAGGGCAAAGGAATCAAGCAAATGTGAATAACTCTAGAAATTTTCTGAGACATTACTAGGAGATAAAGGTCTTTGTGGAAGTAAGGGAGGATTTTTGTTTTTATCAGAGCAACCTGAGGTTTATATTAATATGGAGGAACATTAGAGGAGAGATGAGAGAGCGTGAGAGAAAGAAAGTCGAACATACTGCAGAGGAAGGTCTTTTATTTCAGCATTCACCTATAGTTATTGCTTCATGAAGTCTTTCTGTTCTCTGGAAAAAGATTCTGAGGTAAGAATTTGAGAACTTTGAAGCAATAGCAGTAGCGAATGTGATTTTGCTAGGGCAGAAAAAAACTTCCAGGAGCGGTAGTGACAGCTCTGATAACTGAAGGACTGATTTAGAATTCACACATTCCATTGTTTTCAACTGCAGCAGAGCTTGCGATTATGCTGAGTGGGGATGTGACTTATATAGACCTATTTTACAAAGTCTTTCATTTCTTGGGGTTCATGGAACAATGTTACTGTAAGTATCTGTGCTAATTTCTGAAGCTTGACTTACTCCATTGAAACCACAGGAAGAATCTTATTTGATTTATAAAAGGAGGTAGCCAGCCATTCACTTAATTTTGAAACAGTGACAGGAATAGGAGGAGTAAAAAAAGATATTGAACCAGTACTTGCAAGTTATCAAGATGTCTAAGGAAGATGAAGATTTTCTAATACTTAGTCATAATTCATTGAAGCAAAGTTAAGAAATCAGTTTTCAAGACAATACAAGTTCACTAATGCAGACAAACTTTAAGGAGAAGATATCTTTGAAAAAGTTTAAACTACAGAATATATGAAAAGCTAAGTTAACTACTTTAAATCTGTTCTAGAATGAAAAAAGGTGTGAAAATGAAAAGGAATATATTTCTTTCAAGTACCTGAAGTTGCTCTATTAAAGCAATGCATTAGGATTAGCATTGCTACTTAATAAACTGGTGTGACATATTTATGTAATAATTGTGTAAACACCCACTTACTATCTCAGTTTCTGTAGGATAGAAGTCTCTGTGTGAGTCAGCTAGGTCTACTGATCAAGGTCTCACAAAACTGAGTTCAGGGTGATGGCTGTGTGCAGCGTGGGATCCTCCTGTGAGCTTCCGCTTGTGGTTATAGGACTGAGGTCCCTGTTTTGTTGTTGACTGTTGGTCAGGGCCACTCTCAGCTCCTCAAGACTGCCTGCCATTCCTTGCCATGTGGCGTTTTCTATAATATGCTAGTTTGCTCCTTCAATGATGTCGGGAGAGTATCTGCTACAGCTTTGAATCTGACTTTTTCCATATCTGATCCCTGGACCCTCTTTTTAAAGGGCTCACCTTTCTTGACCACCATGAATAATGCTGCAGTGAACACAGGGGTACATATGTCTTTATAAATAAATATTTTCAACCAAAGTATCCTTCAATAGATGATTAGATAAAGAAGATGTGCTATGTATACACAATGCAATATTACTCAGCCATATAAAAGATGCAATACTGCCATATGGGACAGTATGGATGGATTTTGAGATTATAATTCTAAGCAAAATACCCTGTTTCCCCAAAAATAAGCCAGTGTCTTATATTAATTTTTGCTCTCAAAGATGCGCTAGGTCTTATTTTTGGGGGGATGTCTTACTTTCGGGGAAACACGGTAAGTCAGAAAAAATTAAGAACCGAAAATCTGACTTCAAATATAGGATATAAAACTGAAAGCAAAAAGCAAGAAGACAAACACACACAAACACAAAAACTCGTGAACACAGATGATAGTTTAATGCTTATCAGAGGTAAATGGGGAAGAGTGGTGGAAAAGGGAGTCCAATATGTGGTGATGGAAAGAGAACTGACTCTGGGTGGTGAGCACACAATGTACTACGTAGAGAATGAATGATAGAAATGTACCCTTGAAACCTATATAATTTTGCTAACCAATATCACCCCAATAAATTTAATAAAAATAAATAAAAAATAAAGGGCTGACCGGATTAAGCGATACTTGTCCACATTTAAAATGAATGGATTAGGGTGCATACAAGGGGGTTACTTTAGAATTATACCTTCCACAGTTGGTTCCAATGAATAGGTGTTAACAAAAGACAGTTTCTAGAGGTGTGGACAGAATATAGGAGAGATGATGAAGCAGTTAGAAACGAGCAACAGTAGAACTTTGTAATCAGAACCTGGTGAGAATTTGGACTGTGGAAAAGCTGAGACTGTGGAAGAAGGCAACCAACCACTACCAGAGTCTTTCATTGAAGCTGGGAGGGAACAGAAAGAAGCCACCCACCTCTTCCTGCATCCTTATCTCCTGTGGGTGGCTCCCATAGGCCACACGGAGCTAGCTACCAAGGGGTCAGAGCCTGGGTTATGCAGCATAGAAGTCAGCAAGACCTACAGGGGCAGAGAAGGTTAGTGAATTGACCATCACAATGCTCAGGAAATGGTAGCTCTTATTATTAGAAATCTCTGATTTATGAACATATTTATAAGTCTAGAAGTGTGAAGGCCTGGCCTCCCCTGTGAACATTCTAAGTAGTTCTGATAAGTGGGTGATGATATGAATGCGGGAGAAAGGAACTGGCTAGTTTATTGTGAGTAGAATTATGATACTGAACTATCTCCAGCGTATTTTCTTGCATGGAGGGGATCATTGATAGGTATTTGTAGCAACTGGCAAAATAATGGAATTGTAGAAGTTCATAATGACTAGAAAAGTATTCCATAAATATATGCTAGTGGAGAAAAACAGAACGCTAGCTTCTATTAGTACTTTTAAAAAGGCACGAAAAAACGAACAGTGGGTTTCACTGATAAATTTTGTGCTACAGAATGGTGTGAACTTATTTTTAAAAGGGAGGCAAGAGAGTGTATTTTCTCTTTAAATTACATCGGCCGAAATATATGTTTGTATTTACTATATCCATAAATAATGGCTTTTTGAAACTTTTGAGTAAAGTGTGAAATCAAAATTATAAGCCTTATAATAATCACATTGAAACCACTGCTATAACCTGAGAACACTCAAATTTAAGTAAGGTCTTTCTGGTATGAATTCTTTTAATTACAGTTGTGAAAGAAGTAACATCTATAATAAACTTTTTGGAACCAGAATTTTAAAGTTTATACTAATGTTTTCTCTGGTAGAATTTATTTTTTGGCTCCATGTGTAAAGAACAAAGCATTTCTGTTCTTTTTTGAAAGTCTCATTTTTAAATTTTTCTGAGTCTGGGTCATGACTTTGTTTCCACCACACTGACAATTGAATCTGGAAATTTGGAGACTCAGATTCAGATTTTCATGGGTAGCATCTCTTTCTATTACATATTAGAGATTGAAAACAGAAACTAGAAACCATTTTACTCTAGGACTGCTTCTTATTTAGTACTTCCAATAGTTTTTGATAATTAATTGGAGATCAAGAGATTCAGATTTCTATCCAAATTAATAATGTACTTAGTGTAGTTAGGAATAAAGGAAATAACACATTTCACATTTCTCTCCAAATGCCCTAAGTCTGATTTAAGAATGTTCAATGTTCCAGCGCATATAATGCTTATTTTTAATTGTATTTTGCATTGAATACATTGCCTTAATTTTCTAATTAACATTTTCATCATATTTACTAGCACACTTTCACACGTATCTTATGCAAGTGAAAAATTGCAGTCAAATATTTTCCTAGGAAAATTAAAAGATTCTTCATCTGGATATATTTTTCTAATTTTTCTTCATCTAGATACATTTTTCTGATAAACTCTGTTGCAGGGACCTCAGAAGGAGCACTGGGTAGGTATTCTGAGGAAAGAATAGAAAGTCTGAGGCATAGAGACAGTCTCATATTATGCTAATTTCATTTTTAATATTGGACCTGGAAACTTTTCTGATCTCATTTCTGCTTTGACTATCTATATCCACTTACATTGTTTAAACTGGCCCAGTGAATATAAAAATTTCTCTCTAAAATATGTGTAGAGGATAGGGTTGTACCAATGGAGACCATCTAGTGTTGTTTGAATACCAGTGGATAGGTTGCTCTATTTTTATTAAAAAGATTTATTTTTACTTTCTTAAATTTTATGAGTAGTTCAAATTAATCTGAATTATCCCTCTTCTCTTCAAATTTTCATTATTCTTGGATATCTAGCCTGCATAACAAGGATATAATTTTATTTCACGATTAATGCTACACTACTTTAAAATTTTCCTCAATTTAACTCTGGTTATTCTAGAAACAATGATCATACCTAGACAGCATAATCTAGCATTCTATGGTAATATGACCTACCACCTTATAACTAAAAAGGTGTATTTTAATGTATCTTTGTGGATAGAAACTTTAAAAATAATGAATGCTGCACCTTTGTTGACAACAGGAAAATAATTGAGTATATTTACTTGTGCTTTTAAATGCTTTTTCTATTTCCTTCTTTATATTTCCCGTTCTCACTGGAAAAATCTTCACTAAAATAGGTTGTAATATCTCCAGAAGGTCATACTACACTAGTACAATTTGGGTAGCTTTCTCTTTCTTTGTGAATTGTAAGGGAGGGCAATAGAAAGTAGTATCATTTTGTGACCTTGGAAACACTGTTTAACTAGCTGCTACTTTGGGAACGTTCGGACTGCTTTGCACAAGTCATGTGGCCATATATCTCGGTGGAAGCCTTGTTCTGCACACTTGCTTCTGTCACAGAATGGGGGAATTCACAACCCTTCTGGGGGTGGAATTTATGACCCTCCTGTTCTGGGATCCCACCCCTATTATATACAGTATGATTTATCCTTTGCCTCTGGTGGAATAAATGGGTTATATCATAAAATGGAAATTGTAATTCTTTGAAAGTTAAAGGGAAACTGGGTAGTAGCATTATAGAAAATCCTTTTTTTTTTTTTTTTTTTTTTTTAAGGCTGTTTGACTTCAACAGAAGCATTCTGTCTGTGTTAATAAATTATAGTCAGGTAGGGTTTAACATTGATATGTATTGTGCAGATTTAGATTCCTATAATGTTTGTTTAACTTGCTCTCTGTACCAGCATTCCACATGTGATAGGAATGTGAATATTTTCATAAAGTACAAATGCAGGTTGACTATTTAGTAGTAAATGTTATGAGGAGTGCTTGATAATAAACTTGACAATGCTTTCCTGTTTTTCCAATTTTTTGAGAAACAATAAGTTTAATTGTTTTAGAAACAGTATTTAGGTGCATGATATTTATACCCTTGTAACTGTGAAGTTTGAGTAAATAATTGAATTGGCTAGCTCATATTTATTCAGTAAATTTGTCTAGGATAAGTTTATTTTGATTAGTGGGCTAAAGCTATGTTATCTTTACACCCTTGTTGTTTCTGGCATAAATTCTAGGTCAAGGTAACTCTCAAACTGCTAAATGAGTATTTTTCAGTGGAGTCTTGTAAGTTGGGGACATTACTCTTAAATCTTCTTGGCTGAGTTGTCATCCATTGAATTACTGGGCTGAGATAGGATCAAAATCATTTTTTATACTTAAAACAGTTAAGTTTTTATTTTAAAAAAAAGAGGATGCACAGAGCATCTTCAGTTACTGAAAAGGAAGGTCACTATGTATTTCTCATTCTTATATATTATTAGTTGAAGCTTTGGAATAATTCTAGAGAAAAATTCATACATCTTACATAAGAAATTATAGTTCTTGCTAAAACATTCTCATGATTTGTGTTTTTAATCAATTTATTGTTATTGTAGTTAATCCATCTACTGTTTCTGAAAAGTGGTTAAAATGATTAATGCTCTTTTACAGATTGGGGAATGGAGACACAGTGAGGTTAAGTGGAGTCACAGACGTTCTACAGTAAGTCACTAATATAGGGAGGATTAGTCTAACATTCTTGTGCTGTGTTCAGTTCAGTGTCTTTGATTTTACTTGTAATGAATCACACTGCTGCACCTCCATTTCATGTTTGAAAAGGAAGCACTAAAATTTGACCATCTTTCTTTTGTCTCCTCAATGATCCTTGTGAGCCATTGAAGATAAACTGTTGCGGTTGCTGAAAGACTTAAAGCTTTTCTTAATCCTTTGTAAAATGTGCATATGTTATGATTGTAACCAAGTTTCATTTTCATGTTAATGTAAAGATCTTAGGCAAGTCTGGAAATTAAATTAAAATTTAATCCAGGGATATATTTTAGTTGCTAGCATTTTCATTTCTGTGTATTTGGAGACAACCAACCAAGCAACCAGCCAATCAACCAACCAACCAACCAACATTTATTGAGCATCTACAAGTTAAAATTCAATGGTGTTGGATGACTTTTGATCACAGTCTTTTCTATGTAACTGTTATAATATCTTTCTCTCAGGTAATATATTGAATGATACCTGTGGGAAAATCTGGGTTATAAATCAGCCTTCCTCGGTTGGTACTGAATGACTTAACTAAGATAAAATCATGGGGAAGCTGGGATGGCTCAGCGGGTTAAGCACTGGCTCTGCAGCCCTGGAGACCGAGGATCAAATCTCAGTCCCAGCCCATGCAGATCCATATGCTGAACTGGAGTGTGCTCCCCATGCGGGAGGCCTCCAGTTTCCTTCTTGCCCCCCTGTTCATCCCCTGGCTTGAGGGGATGTGCATCCCATGTGAAAGGCCCATAGCTCAATTCCCGCCCTGCGCAGTATCTGCCCACCTGTTTGGAATGAAACCATGTCAAAAACGAATGATGTGTGACTGTGGAGACTTTTCTGGGCCCTGCCCACCCCCTCTCTCTCTATTGGTCAAAAAAATTAAATCTTAAAAAAATGATAAAATCATGTTATAAAGTCTCAAGGTGTGGGGGTTTAAAAGCCATTTGTTCACTCTTATATCATCTAATTGCTCTCTTCAACCATCATACACTTGCAAGTATAACTTACACTTCTGATAGAGATTGTTCTACTTGATCGTCCACACTCTAAGCTTCAGCCATCTGGGAGCATATGGTATCTTGAGGGTGCTCTGTTCTTTCCTTTTATGTCAACTTCCATAAGTCTCCTGAATTGGGTCACCATTCCTTTCTGCCCTTCCCACTCTTTATTCCCTGTTCCACGCTCACTCTAATTCTTAATCCCTGTTCAGTTATCTAGTCTCAACCTAAGTGCCACCTCTTGAGGGAAATATTTTTCCCCAAACTAGCCTAGATCAAATCCTTTGCCATAGGAGCTTTAACATATTTCCCCTTTAGAAAATAAAGTGCATCTTGCTGCCACGGTCATTTAATTTTACCTAAACAAATTCTTTGAAGCTGACACAGATCTGACTGGTTTTCAATGTGAAAATAAAATATAAAAACGATTCTTGCAGTTAGTTTTAAGCAGAACTTGTCTCTAATTCTAATATAACAAAAATGTATATGATGATCTGTATTTAATACTTTTTTTTCCACATGTAGAGATGCTACGTTTTCTAGGATTTGACAATTTTAGTGATTGAGAATTACTATATTTTCTAAATGGAATTACAAAAATGCTAAATAGAATGCTATAAATAGAATGATGCCATTTGTTTCCAAAGACTATTGATATACTAGGTGATGCAAAAATAATAATAAAAGTGAGATATTTCATGGTAAACTTTCGGGGTGAGGTTAGGACTGTAATCTGTGAATTTTCTTGGGGTAAACTCTGTAGCAGCAAGTGCTGCTGCCAAGTATTCTTGGGGCAAATGTGAAATGGATTAATAGCAAACACATCCATTGCTTTCTCTTTAGTATGATTCTTTTTTTCTTCACCGTGCTTACTGCTAGAATGCAAACTCTACGGAAACTGGGACCATGCCTTTCTAGTTTCCTAATGAGTGACAAAAGCTGAGCACTGTCTCTTATACATAGTAGATGCTTAATATGTACTACTTGGTTATTAGGTTGACTTATCATCTCAGACATTTATGAATAAAAGAGACTTTGGTAACACTTTCAGTAAGATAAAGGCTGGAGACTTATCCCCTGTTTTAGGGCAGAGGTTGAAAAAATGCAAAACTATAGTATTACAGAAATTAAGACAAAAGCAGAGATTGTGATTTTAATAATAGTGGTATTTGAAATAAGGCAAATTATTTTTTATGCTAAAAGTTGGAATTCACAAAGGAACTAGTTATTATGTAAATAACCTTGCACTAAGTAACAGATATGCTTCTATTTCATGAAAAATTGAGAGCGTTATATGGGGGACAAACTAGAAGAATATCATCATAATGCAAAGGAAAAGAATAAAGAGATAAACATGATAAAAGATAAGAAAACGTATAAAAATGGAAGCTTTTTAAAAATTACGTATTCTGAATGCGGCATAAGTCTTTTTGTAGAATAAGAAAAATTAATGTGAAGTGAATAATCAAAAAACAACAACAGAATAAACTTTTGTGAACAAGAACTGAATCTGGAAAAGGAGTTTCACCGTAATCTATGTAAAATTAAAGAAAAGAGAAGCTATATTTGAACTTATTTCAGTGGGAAAAAATCAAATTTCTTTACCTATCCAAGCACTTAACCCAAAGGGATAAAAATGAGGTTGAATTTGAATCAAACTCCCCCCGCCCTCCCCAGAATACCAAAATCACGTGATGATATTTAAAGAATATTTTGAGGAAAAATGTATAGCTTCAGAATTTTCTCTCTTCAAGTTGGAGTTCATGGATTAGGGAAATAGGGACAATTTCTCTGTGTAGAATTTTAAATTTTTCTACTTTATAGAAAATCTAGTTTGGTCTTCCTAGGAAAAGTCATAATTCTTCAAAGAAAAGTATCACTTTTCTGTCTGATATTCACCACGTATTATGCAACTACAATGAGACCCACTGTTATGAGGTAAAAACTGCTGATTGTCAATTATATCAATTTTTTGTTTCTCTTTTTATATACCAAAAGAACTTTTAGCTAAGTACATATTTCATAATTAAAGATTACGTTTCCCCATCTTCCTTGAAACTATATGTAGGCACATGCATATAATCTGGCCAGTGACATAGAGTGGACTTGATGTGTACAATTGGAATGCAGACGTGATAAAGAGCCATCTTGAACCATGTGAGTGTAACTGTCCCTTAGAGATGATAGGCAAAGGAGCTTGGTCCTTTGAATACTGTGTAGAGCACCCACCTTACCTGCTTGAAATTTCATGTGACAGAAATATTCTTCAATCTTTTAAATTCATTGCAATTTTATTCTCTGGCACAACAGCTGAATTTTAATTAATATAGGTAAAAAGTATACATAAAATGCATGTAGAAGTCATTCCTAGCTCCAACTTATATCTTCATTATGGTTTTTTGTTTCTCTATGACTGTTTTTAATATTTAATCTTATTTTATATTTGCTTAAATATTTTAAATATACACATTCACCATCAAGGTATCCTTCTTAATAAAGTTACTTGAACACATACTGTAGTAACCAAGAGGTAGGCTGACCAGTCATACCACTTGAAATGGGAATGGACGAAAAAATAACGGTTCTGTCCCATTTCAAGTAACACATATATGGTCAGCCTACTGAAACCTTGAATTTAACCCTGTGAGACCAGACTGACTATGTGGACCATTTGAAATGGGACAGTACCACTGTTTCCTGTCTTGTTTAAAACAGTAGGCCTGGTCAGCTACCAAGAGGGTGAATCAAAATTTAGATGTAGAAGTGGGGAGTTAGAGTAGGCTAGGAGCAGTATCAAACATTGAAATAGAATAAATAAGAATTGTAAATATAGTCAGATTATCTTTTTCTTCGAACTTCCGTCCCCTTCTTGATGTGAGACAGAATGAGGTTAAGGCAAGAGAGGGAGTTTGGTAATACAACTCAAGAGTCCCTCTGTACCTGGCCTTGTCATGCAGAGAAGAATAAAATACAGGCTTGGCCTTCGAACATGTACTGGCAGGAAACAGAAAAGTACTCCCATAAAAATCCTTCACTTTAAGAAATTCCCGACTTTGAAGTCCAGCTTCTATATCATCTTCAACTTCTATAGAAATATATAAACCAGCTAAGAATTTGTCTTTTTTTTTTTGTAGGGGTGACATATCCTCTATGAAAACAAAGCATTTAATTATGTAAATTAATGACAATATTTTAAAATTAGAACCTGGACAATAGAAACAAAAATTTAAATTTGTGCTTTGTTTCATAATCCCAAACAGAATCTTTCCTTTTTATTTCTTTATTTTTAATATTTTATTTATTTTCAATTATGGTTAACATTCAATGCTATTTTATATTACTTTTAGGTGTACAGCATATTGAATCTTTCCTTTTTTCTTTCTAAACTGCCCACTATGGAATTTTTCTTTGAAGCAGTTATCCCCAAACCCCCAAATATTTTTTCTAGCAATTGCTGCTAAAAAACGTTAACTCAATATCCCAGGTCCAAGAAATATGTGCAAATGAAATGCTGCAATGCCCATTTTTTGTCTGGTAATATATTCTTTTGCATTCTTTGTTCTCATTTGTTTAATTTACTTGCCTATCTATTTATTTTAATTTTTAAAATTTTGTTCTAAAGAGATTGGCTTTGACTTTTTATTTTGAGAAACTCTGTCTTTTCATGAAATTAAATATTTAAAACTAACAGTCAATATCCCATTTCATAGGAAAATATAAATGTCTGTCCTAAAATCAGAAATAAAATAGACTCTGAAGTCAGCATTATTCTTTGACCATATTCTTGAATTTATGGACAATGTAATGAATTATGAACTAGAAATAAGAGATATCAATATTTAAAAGTAAGAGATTAAAGTATCATCATATTCAGATAATATAAATTTTTAGTCTAAAAGAGAACCTAAGAGAAACAGTTGAAACTATCATGACTAATAAGTAACTTTAGGAAACTAGTTAGAAACAAGATAGAAAAATAATGTAAAGCTAATATATATTTTTTTATAAACCAGTAATAACTAATAAGTACAATAGGTAAGAAGTCTAGTAAAATTTTCATTAAGAAGAGCAATATCCATGATACCAATAAACTTTTTGAGGGTAGACCATATACAAGTGTTGAACTCTACTATCCCTGCCTTCAAAGGTTTAAATTCTGGTGGGCAACTCGCATGCAAACCTGCAATCAGAATATGACATGTTAAGTACTATAATACAGGTAACGTACAGGATGGGGTGCCTTGGCTGAATTTTAAAGGAAAATTATGTATTTGGTGAATTTCAGTAGGGAAAGATTGTTTAGTTATAGGGAGTCATGATAGACAATAGTATCAGGGTGTGAGAGGGAACCTCATTAATTCCATAAGCCTAAACCAGCATAGAGTATAGGAGAGGAACTAATAGTGATGAAGCTGGTAAGATAATGTGTAATCAGCTCACTGAAGGCTCTGTGGGCTCTAAGGAAGGTTATCAAGAAATCCCACCCGTGACCCTTAAATAACTTCCTCTCTCCTTCTGTAGGCATTTTGTGAGTTGCAGTCACTTGGATAATATTATTAGTTCAATTTCTCTCATTCTATTTTGAAGATAGTGTGAAGCTGGTTGTAGCATTTTTTTCTACTCCTTTTTCTACTCATTTTTTCGACTCTGCCTACATAACTAGACTTACATATTTGAATTACCTTCTGATTAACCGATGTGCTGAGCAGGAGATTTCCACTGCACCAAATTCCTTCCCAAAGATTGGGTACCTATGGATGAGAATCTTACAATAAACCTTTGACCCTGAGGCCAGGTCTTGAGATGATACTTACAGATAAGGAGGTAACCCACTGAGGTGAATCTGAGGTCACCTGAATTTGCCAAAAACCTAGAAGAGGATCTTATACAGACCACGTGATCCCACTGGGTAACCAAATCATGGTATAATGACACTAGGTATATGTGGGTTTCCTATGGCTACACTTTGGAGAAATGCATGTATGGAAGGCCTTTCACTAGGAAAATGCTCTTCAGGTCTGACACTGGGTTTTCATAAAGAATAGTAAGATTCTGTTGAGAAATGGGGTGTTTCATTGTGCTAGCTGAAGGTAATAAGGTTCTAGCTGAGTGGGAATATCATGAGTTCATGTGCATGGGCCTATGGAGGCTGGGTGTGTCATTGAGTTCTGCTTGTAAGGTTTATAAGTTAAATTTCACGAAAGAGATAATTTATGTAGGCACTCGCTGAACTATTCAATGGTAATGTTAAGAATACCAGGTAATATTTATAAAGCACTTTACATTATTCAAGGCCCCATGCTAAGTGCTTTTCTTGAATCTTCATACCCCTGTGAGGTAGGTATAAATTATCTCCGTTCTACCAAATGAGTGGATTAAGGCTAGGGTGATGGTGTCTTGGTAATGGGCATGCAGATAACTCTTGGTGTGGGAGTTGGTCATAAATCCACATATGTCAGATTCTCAAGTCTGTCCTCTTAGATCACTATACTGCCTCAAGGAACATCAGAATTTTGAGAAGTGGAATTTTGAGTTTGAGTGGTTGGTCAGGTTGTTATTTTCTGTTCTACAAATAGATAGCATTATGCAGCCTGAATGGAACTTTGTTGACTAGGAAGTTTTTTCCTACCAAGTTATCTGGGGTTTGTCCACTTAAAAAAAATGAAACAAACAAACAAACAAACAAAAAACATGGAGGCCTCAGAATAAGTTGGAACACTTTGGATACATTGGTCTCTATGCTAAATGGTTTATGCCAATTGGTTTGGAATGGTAATGCGGAGAGGGAGGTACAGATACAGATAAGCAATGAGTGCAGATGTGCAGAGCAGGCTCCGAGATGAATAACAGGTGCAGCTGGAGAGGGTAAGCAAGGGGAGCTCATGAGACAGCTCACAGCCTGTCCCCGAGCATGAACAGGTGTTCCTGTAAGCACATGTTCTCCCTATGAAATCCATGTCCATCTAACCCTGCTTAAATCTCACGATTCTCATCTGGCAGAGGGAACCAAAGAATGCATGTGTTTAATAGAACCCCAGTGGTATCCGCAGCTCAAGAACCCATGAACTAAGTGCCAAACACTGTATTTTCAGCTGGGATTTGAACTTGAAAGCAGGGGAAGGCAGTAAAGTAATATGCTAGGTGCAGAACTGTGACTTTGTAGATCACTGAGAAACTTGGAAATTCTGCCATGTGTGTACTTTTACCAGGTCACTGGTGTTTGCTGTAGTTTTCTTGCCTTTTCTTGACAGGAAGCTGGCTGATCTCTTTATCATGAGCCCTAAAAATGTAGAAGGACTGTTTTCTAATATATCACCTCTTTATTATTGGCATAATATTGTTTTGGGTGCAGTACTTTGCTAAACTTCAAATGTTTATCTTCTAAAATGAAAATAATAAGAGACAAAATTAAGTTTAGTCATTTATTTATCTTTTTAAGTTTTTATTTATTTTATTAATTTTTTGACAGACAGAGAGAGAGATACAGAGACAGAGACAGAGAGAGAGAGCTGAGCTGGGGGAACTCCCTAGTTCAGCATATGGGTCCGCACTGGACAGAGCCGGGATTTGATCCTCGGTCCCCGGCGCTGCAAAGTGAGCGCTTAACCCACTGAGCCATCCCGGCTTCCCCAGTCATTTATTAAGGTAAACTGGATGTCACTTTATTATACTTGTCATTAATAAACATGAAGATATTATGTTAAAAAAGTTACTACATTGGTACTATTAATTTTCCTATTTTAAGTGGAGTTGTCAAATTATATATAAAAGGGCTGTCTAGAAAAATCCAGTCATCAATGCCTCTATTTTTCATACCACACGGCTGGATACTTTTTGGACAGCCCTTGTATATATTTTGTTAAAGGGTAATACTTCAAATCTACTACTTCATGGAGATAAGCCAGGGTTAGAATGTCCTGTGCTTTTATGACCTGAAAAACATAGCTTTTTTGAGCTATGATGAGAATACATATTGGCTGGAATACTTGCAAGTGACGGTGGTTTAATGCCCATTATTAACTTTGTGACATTGTACAGGGTTAGATCTTACTCATAACGGTGGCAATATCTCACATTTACAAGGTACTTTCATCATGAAGGTTTGCAGAGTTGCCCTTTGACTACACGTCTATAGGAATGAGTCTTCTCTATGATGCAGCCGTTTCTTAGGAGAGAGGCAATACCCCTAAGGTCACAGTCGTGTGGTACCCACCAAAGTGGTAATGTAATAGTCCATCAGGCCTTAATTTTAAAGCAACATAATTTCCTCACCCATTGTGACTCGCACACCAGCATTAATGTCCTTCCAAAGGTTTTCAGGAAGCCTGTGATGATTATGAAGTCAGTGCTTGACTTTACTATGTGGCCCTTGACAGAATACTGCCTCTTAACATTTTGCTAACTTAGTATTTTTGTTTTCAGAGGTAATAGTTCTTCTCTCTTCTGAGTTAACAAAAAAATAAATAAATAAATAAATAAATGGTGTTGTATATCTATCTGTTCTACTATCCATATGTTTCTTGGAAATTTCTAATTTCTGTGTTGTCTTTCTGTTTGTTTGTATGGGTTTTTTCATTAAGAAGACTAGAGGCACTTTTAAACTCTTCCCAGATATCTGCCTTTGTAAAGGCAAAAACAAATTAAAAGTAAGAGGCTGACTTTTCCCTGTTGAAAATAAAGGAAGAGTCTCTCCTCCCTTTTCTTAGAGGATTTATTTGAGAAAACTTATATTTTAAGTTCCTTCTCTGTCTCTTTGAAAACCATGCAAACCTTTTCAAAAGATAGATACATCTCTTATCAGTTTTTGACCCCAAAATGTCTTTCTCAAGGACCTAGAGATCAGCTCTTGAAAATGTAATCATCAAAGAAGATAGCACTCCTATCACCCAGTTTTTATGGGGGGAGATAGAGGCTCACTTCGAAAAGTGCGTGGTTTCAAAATTTCCTCCCATCATAAAGACATGAGAAATTTATTTTTCCTTTGGGTAAAGCCATCTAACTAACAAAAATAGTTGCCTCAATTACTAGGTGCATCTAGAAGAACTCTGTGTGACAGAGAGTGCTGTCAAGTCCTCTTCCTTGAGGACTAGTTATTGTATATCTTGAGAAGGAGTATGTAATGGGTTGCATCTGCTTGGCTATATAAAAAGGTGAGATTTCTTTTCGTCTTTGCAATCTCTTAGCATATTGTCTGTGATCTGCATCACATTCTGGTTTAGTGCTTATTCAGTAATAAAACTTTCTTCCTTTTTACTTCTGTGGAGAGGTTTTCTGGGTTGGCAGGAGATTTTGTTTTTAATCATATTTCCCCAACACCTTCCTCTGTGGCAGTTGCCACTGGGTGATTAGTAAAGTTTTATTAAAACTGCCAAGGCATGGCTATTTGAATCACTTATGTCATGAAAAATTAGAACAGCTAACTTGTGCGGAGACTCCCAGTGAGCTAGACAGTATTCTATGTGCTTTAACATATTTTTCTTCTAACCCTCTGAGAAAACCTGAGAGAGGTCAGTTTAATTTACTTGTATACTTTAAAACAGGAGAAGATAATTACTTAAATAATAATACATTTGTTATCATTATATTCCACCTACAAATTTTGTAAAACACCATTTAGGGTTTTTGTCAAAAATTCTGAAGTTTCATTTCTGAGTATCTTTGATTGAGCCTGTGACGCTTTCTCCAGTCATCTGCCTCTGAGCCCTAACACCTGCTCAGAATCTGCCTTCTGCCCTTCTTACTTATTGGGTCTTGAAGCCTAGATGGAGAGGGTGGAAATAGGCACAGAAGCCACTTGCCCATAGGCTCTGCTGTTGCCTGAGGGCCACTTAATATATCAGTAAAGCAGAGTAAAGCTAAAGGCTGCCTAAGGAATTGTCTTATTCCATCAGTATTTGGCCAGAACGCTCATATCTCTTTTAATTTACAGTTTTGCTTTTTCTCTATTAAGATTTTTAACTAGAAATTCTCAAACATTTTCAGTAACGTTCAGGCTCCCATTTTTTACTAGTATTTACTGTAATCAAATATAATCTAAATAATGTAGTCAGTACAGAGCACATGGAAGGGGCTTAATAATTACTAGCTGATATTGAATCTTATAGGCCAAACAACGGTGAGGTGTACAGTGACTTTGAAAGCTGCTCCTGTTATTATATAGCTTTTCTGTAAACTTGGGAAAATTCTGTAACCTCTCTCTGAGCCTCTTTCCTCATTTTCTGAATGAGGATAATGCTAGATGATGTATTAAAATCTAAAACACTTATTTTTTAAAGATTTATTTTATTGTTTTTGAGAGACAGAGACAGAGAGAGACAGATAGTGAAGGGGGAGGGTCCAGAGCAGCCTCCATAGTTGTACATCATCAGTTTTCAACGTGGTTTTATCATTCTACACAGGTGGGTGGGGGCTGCACAGGGCAGGAGCTGGGCTGGGGTCCTCCCGCATGGGAGGCATGCCCCCTAGAGCCAGGGCCCGAAGCAGGGGGCAAGAACTGAACTGGGGGCCTCCTACATGGGAAGCACAGCCCAGTTCAGCACATGGGTCCACACAGGCCAGGGCCGGGATTCGATCCTCGGTCCCCGGGGCTGTAAAGTGAGTGCTTAACCCGCTGAGCCATCCTGGCTTCCCCCACTGAGCCATCCTGGCTTCTCCCTAAAACACTTTTGAGGGAAAAGTCAGGAAGTAGAATGTAAGTGTAGAGGTCCTGGTGTGGGAGGGACTTCAGTGGGCCCCCCGGCTGCAGTCAGGATGAATTTAAGCTACAAAGGCCCAGGGAAATACATGAGTCATGCTTCCTTCATAGCCAATTCCACTGACTCTCACATAGGTTCTCTATAACCAGTGCTCAAGCGGCACCTAATAGTGCCCTTCAGCTTTGGTTCACAAATTAACTTCATCAGAAGGTTGCAAACTTCCAGTTGCAGATGATTAAGTTCCAGGGATGTCCTCTACAGCATGGTGAATATAATTAACACTGTACTGACTTGAAAGTTGCTAAGAGTGATCTTACATGTTCTCCGCACACACACATGGTAACTGGGTGAAGAATGGATTTGTCCATTGACTTATTGTGGTAATCACTTTAAAGTATATATGTATGTCACATCATCACACTGTACACCTGAAACTTGTACAATGTTATATGTCAAATATATCTCAATAAAGCTGGGGAAAAAATGACCTGGGGAGAAGTTGCCAAACCGATAGAATCAGAATCATCAGAGATAGGACTTGAATATTTGCATTTGAAACCTGCCCAGGTGACTTTTATGTTTATGACATTTGAAAATGACCGTTGTTTTTTTTCTGTAGTGGAAGGAAGCTTAGGTGTGTCAGCTCTCCATGTTATTTCCAGTCTGATTTCCCTCTACTGTTCAGTATTATCTTTTCTTGCCACTATTAGGCCTTTGTACTAAAAAAAAAAAGTGAACTAATTCTAAAATTAGCTTAAGCTAGTTCAGCAATTATGCTCTTAAAAGTGGTGTAGGACTCATTCTTAGGTTGGAAGTCTGCCTCCCACTTTATCTGTTAGCCTGCGGATTTGAGCTTCGCTCCATCTGGTGATATCTCCACCCCCCTCTATGGGGGGAGGATTCACTGTTTCTCAGCACCAGAGAGCAGTCAGCCCTACATGAAGGTGGCTTAGTGTCCAGAGGTCCCCTTCTACTGTCACCTTCATGTTGTCACCCTGACAAGGTGCCTTTAGCTGGTTTCAGGTGTGACACAGGAAACTGCAGTTCTGAAATCTGCCCTGAAGTAGATGTGTAGATTGGCTGCAGCAGCAGTAACATGGCTAAATGTTAAAAATGGAATTTTCCCCCATGAACTAAGCAGAGAATTTTTCACTTTATTCACCATTTGCCTCCACTGTAGCAAGTTTCTCACAATCCTTCCCTAATTTTCAACGCAAAAGACGGAGATTGGGAAATGTGTAAGGTATTGATGCCGTGGTTAGAGAGCTGGCTACATCGGACAAAAGCAGAGAGATTTCATTTTCCAAACAGCAGCAGAAAACAGCCCTGACCAAACAGCCATCCTTATTTGATGGCGATAGAGTCTACCTAGATTCTGAGGTGATTCAACAGAGAGAGGTTGTGTTAGGGGAGCAGTGGGCGTGATCTGCATGTGTTCCAACGCACCGAGAAAATATTATTCCATGAAGTTCATTTCTTTCTTTTTTTAATGAAGTTCATTTCTGATGCCAGTTGTTTTGCTCAGGATCATTCCTTTGCTTCGTGCTTGAAGAGAGATGAATACAACGGGGGAGAGTAATAATAATAACTACTCTCTACTGAGCTGCTGTATTATGCCAGACTGCACCAGGAGTGATATGTCGCATAGAGGTGATTCTGACAGTACCGACTTCACCAGGTTGTTTAAAAATAAAATGAGGTAATTAATGCAAGTGAGATGCCTAACATAGCACTTGACGCAAAGAACGAGTTCATTAAACAAAAGCCAGTTATTGATTTTATTGTTGACGCTTGAGAGGCAGCCTAGTGTAGTGTAGGTTAAGAGCCCAAGCTTTGAGTCCAGACTGCCGGGGTCAGACTGCCTGGCTTTGTGACTGTGGGCAAGGGAACATCTCCGGGCTTCTGTTTCTTCACCTGCAACACAGGAATAATAGTACTGTTTACACCACAAGGCTGTTATGATGGTTAAATGTGCTTAAAGCAGTGTCTGCCATATAATGCAACACAAATTTCATTTACAAAATGCTTTACATGCACTACTGCTAATTCTCAGAAAAGCAGGATATTTAACTACATTTTATAGATGAGAAGGATAAAGTGACTTGCCCATACACCAGGCTTACAGTTGGCTTTCAATCAACAGACTCCCGTGGGGATTGATAGGTACCTGATAAATGTAGGTGTCTGTTAACTGATACTTCAGCAACTGGCTTGGGAGTGCTGGTTGCTTGAGTTCCAGCCCTACTCTACTAGGGCTACAACTTGCACTGCGATCCTCCTGCTTCTAACACCCATTCTCCTCATAAGCAAAGCTGTCATTCCAGCAAATAACATCATTGCAAATTCCCAAGTATTTAGTTTCTTTTCAATCCAGAGTTTGTTCCTCTGATTTATAAGCCTGAAAAATTACTCTATTCCTTTTTTTCATGAGAGGGGTTTTGTCCATTACTGATTTACTAGCCTATCACTTGATTTATTTGAGGCTGAGCCTCAGTTTTTCTTTTTTTTTTTAATATTATTATATTTTATTGTTAAATTTAATGGGGTGACATTGGTTGGTAACAATCAGTTTCCCAATGGACAACTCCACATCACATCACC
>PVKE010023280.1:0-24764 GCA_004027555.1 Craseonycteris thonglongyai
TATCATCTACGTTGTTTGCACAAGCACGTAAGTTAAATGTAGGCTATATCTAATATGGTTTACCAGCTCAGGCAACTGAACATATTTATAATAGTCAAAAATTAATATTGGATTGTTACTTTCAGATTGTACTAATTTGTCCCATATGCAACCATCTTTAGTTCTTATTAGGTAAGCCAGATTTAAATTTAGCAGGCAGAAAAGTGAATCATTCAATAAAAAATTGGCTTCTTTATTAATATGCTGGTGTTGGCAGATATTTCTAAAGAATATAGAAGTTTAAACAGTTAAACCCAATGTTTTAAGACCCATAGGGTGAGGAATATATATATAAATTCTGCTTAGTAAGGTATCTATCACATGTAATTTTTATGAAATGCAGGTACTTGCAAATTTAGGAGACAGTATTTCTGAATATTCTTTGGAGATTTAAGAGGACACTAGAAGATAAACTGGTTTGCCCAGTAGCCAGCCCAGAGGAAGTAGTTGCCCAGTGTATCCAAGTCAGTTCTCTACACTGCCTTATGTTAAGTACAGCTGTTGACTTTAGCTACACATTTATAAGGCAGAATTTTAAGGTGTTTCTAAATGTAAGACAGTTAAGAACTAAAAAGGCTTGATTACCAGCCGGAATCATGAATACCAATTCTGAGTAGGTAGGGCTTGGGAAAATCAACATTTGCAAATTGCGGATTTTAAACATATCAAAAATCCAAGTCTCTATGGTTGAATTACTAAACAGCAAGTTAAAATTTCTACTCCAGTCATTTTTATCAAACTCCACCGTTAACGTTCTAATTATTTGTATAGAGGTCCGTCCTTCTAGATTCTAAATTCCTTCAAACACATTTTGGAGCTCTTGCCATATGTCAAGTTGCTGAGGCTACAATGAAAACAGCCCCTGCCCTCATCTGTCCACATGAGCAGCTACATTGTTCCAGGCCCTTTGAGTAAGGCATTAAATGAGTCAGACAAGTATCTCTGCCCTCTGGAATAAACAAGCAGATAAATAGTAGTCCCAGATGGTAGCGCAGTTAGTTACAGAGGTATGAATATGTATGTAACTGGGACCATAGGACAGCAACTGCCTGCCTTGAGAGAAGGGAAATAAGAGAACTAAGGTGACATTTCAACTGTGTACTCAGTTTTGTAAGGCCAAGACGAACACCTTGAGCAAAGGCCAGCTGCTGACGGGCTTGGCTGCTCCAGGGGACAGTGAGTTTAGTTAGGCAGAAAGTAGGGTGTACAGGCAAGTGATAAGTCTGGGAAGGTAGAATGAGAGGCCAGATTGTGAGGGCTCTTGTGTGCCAGCTTTAGTAGTTTAGATTTTATCAGGACCCAAAGGACTTGAAGCAGGAAAGTTTTAAAGTCTTTTTAAAACTATAACTGGTGTCAGTGTAAAGGACTGGAAGGGAAATAGGTGTCATCACATTGACAATATTATGTTATGTAAGTCCCAATTCCATGCAAATAGAGGAAAATTCTGTTAAACCAGACCTTTAAAGCCAATTTAAATGTTAACAGATTTGCTTTTAGCATATTTTGACTGTCAGATAACAAAAGTATAGTCAGTTCATTTAGTAGAGATTAAGCAAGGCTTTCCATTTTCTAGAGTAAAAAAGTTCCAGTTAATCTTTAATCTCAGTCCCTAATTCCTTTAGGTGTTTATATTTGAGAAACTGATAAAAGGAACAAAGAGCAAAGGACTGTTTACTTTTGACTTTAGAACGTTTTAAATTCACATATAGAGCTATTCTACCTAAATATTAGCTAGAAAACGCTGATAATTATTACTCTAGGCAGAGAAATGGAAAGATTGACACCTGGGCTATAGTCTATTATAGTGAAAAAGGTACAGAAAGAGAAAGAGCACTCCCCCTCACCTAACATACCTTGTTCCAGGTAAATAGCTTACAGCTTCCTTCACTGCTCTTGCTATCCCCTTCAGGACTAGTTCTCTTAAGCAGTGGCTTTCAGATGTTACTATCCCCACAACAGGATCTACATTGTGATGCAGCACTACAAACAGTACTTTCCTTAACTTTTAAGTTTTTAAAAGCTCATCATGAACCGTTAATGGATATGTAATGATAACCCACAGTTCAAAAGGACTCTTCATTTCCACTGGGTAATTCCCTAATTGGCTAGTTTTGTTTATTTGAACCTGGTTCTTGGCTTGAGTTATATTGCAAGACTACTCCAGAAATGTCTCTACTCTATTTTAAATATCCTAGAAGTTAAAACTATTCTGTTCATACTGCTGAGATTTTTAATACTGTTTTAAGCTTATTAAAGGTGCTAGTACAGTACCTTTATGTGGAAAAAGATAATTAAATACCTTTAAAACAGAATTATGTACTTGGAAATTTAAGCATCTATTTTTGTTTTGTTTTAGTCAAATACTGGAGATAATGTCAGCAGTAAGAGATGAGGATCCACTGGAATTAGCCAATACGCTATATAACAACACCATTAAAGTGTTTTTTCCTGATATGTAACTGGTATGTCTTCCATTTTCCATTGTGTATATAAAATTTCATGGTAAAACTTAATGGAAGTTTCAATAAAGGAGTTCTCTGGAAGTTCTCTTTAAGATACTGTATATTACTACACCATTTCCTCGTTTTTATCCAAAAAGACAGATCAGGATTATTTTAATGTCACTTTCATAGCTTAAAACCTCCAAGTATTCCATTTTGTAATCTCCTCAAACGTCCAAAAGGACAATTTTATGTCAATGCTACATAGAATGTCTAACAAATATACTGATTTTTACATCAAAATTAAATAGCACATTCTGGTTTTTACAAAAGCTTAGTTGATACAAGCCTATTTCTCAACCCTCAGTCTCTAAATCATGGCTTTCAAACTCAGCTCAACTATGAGTGACGCTACTCTCAAACTCAAGAAGTATATCTCAATCACTTCTGAAAGCATACTTCTTCCTTAGTCTATAAAATACATATAGCCTTTATCCTCTAGTCCAATTGATTTTATTTCCTTGACTTAATGTAGTTTCCTCTGATTTGCATTTTCATTCTCCCACCCATTTAAAAGAAATACTAGGGTCCAAAGTTAGATGCATTGTATACTTTCACTGAGGAATCTTTGGCACAGTTGACGCACCATATTATCATTACATCTATTAAAAAGCTATTTGTTCAAATTTTGTCATAAAAACATGAAAACATTTTATTCTATGTACAATAATGTACACAAATTTAAATAGGTCACCAAAGAGACCAGAAGTAATTAAAGAGGTATATTTACAGTAGCACATCACAGTAAACGGAAAACCATTCAGAGTCAACATTGATACTGTTGTGCTTGGTTACGCACTGAAGTGAAGCATATTACTCCATTTTGGATGAACTGAATTTTAAATACCTCAATGATTAGTAAATGCTATTTTAGTCAGTGTCATCATTAAGTTCTTCAGCTGCTGTGCCTGTGTGCTGAAGCACTCCATTGCTTTCTCTTTGAACATCGTCATCACAATCTGTGCTGTCATCTTCGTTCAATTCCCTGTCCGATTCAGCAGCAGCTGCCTCTCTGACAGCTTCCTCTGGATTTTCATTGGGTTCAATAAATCCGTTGTTGTTAGGTATATTTGAATTATCCTTGATATCATCTTCGATGTGTATTTTTTGATGGCACATTGGACAAGTATCTTGAATGTAGAGCCATTTCCGAAGGCAAAGTGCATGGAAATAATGATTACATGGTGTGATACGAGCAGATGTAGTAAATTCATGGTAGCAGATTGCACAGACATCCTCTATTTCTTGTAAATGGCTCCCTTTTATTTCAGGGAGTGAATTAATTTTCTTCACAGCAGTCCTACGATTCATGAATGTCTTCCAGCCATTTTTTGCTTGTAAGTAGATGTTAAAATATGCATGTAGACACATCATACAAGCCCGAATTTTACTTCCTGACTCAAACATCATAGTATAAGCCCCATTTCCAAACATTACTACTCCAAATATAAATTCAATAATACTGCCTGTTGAACGAACATAGTAGACATAATCATCAAGCTTTTCCCAGAGGACATTATAGTAACCATCAATCATGAACAAGGTATAAACTGTGAGAGAAACAATCACTTTTAAGCAGAGTTCCACACAAAAGGCTGTAACGGCAAACAACCATGTGTTTAGTGCATAGCGATGCCAAAGGACATAACTGAGTAAAACAGGAAGAATAAACAGGCAAGCAGAGACAAAGAGCACAGGAAAATGTCTACGAAAAGATGACACATGAGAGGCACTGAGAGACATCAACACAGGGTCTGTCATTCCATGGATGAAATGCAGGACTGCAGTTAATAAAAGGCACATGTTTCTACTTAGACGAATAAGTCTTTCTTCTGGTCTTAGCCCGCTTAAACCAGTCTGAAGAGCCAAAATAAAAAATAGTACAGGTGCTACAAAGCCAAGCCGCCTGTCGTCTTCTTCATGTGATCCAATGAAGGCCAATATTCCAAGGCCCAAATAATGGGCGACTGAGGAAATTACAGCACTCATGCCCAGTACAGTTAGGGTAGAATCACACCCACTAATTATAAGATTGCAAATGAGATCCCAGAAATCTTCCCAAGAAATAAAGAAGGTATCAGTTTCATTTGCCATCCTTAAAATGTACATTAACACTGTAGCCTGAGCTGTAATTCTTGTTAGCCAAAAGACTCTGAGTACGTCTGGGAAACGAATCCTCTTCCATGTGTCCTCCATTAACAACTGTAATCCATACATTCGATACATGTGCCTCACTAAAAGATAAACATATCTTGTGGAATAATAGAACCACTTCAATTTCACTGCCAAGATAAGCACTGTGTTTAATATGACAACCAACGAAGAAATAAAAACTAAAGTCTCTCGGACGTGTAAGGGTTGCTCTATAATTAAGCCTATTACAGGAACCAAGAGATCCAAAATAATTAATTGTGAATAGATGGAATGAATCTGGAAGAGTGTAACGTATCCAATTCCTAAAGTTAGCTGTATAACGATAAGTGCCATCCATAGCGAGGGCCCTTTCCGAGGAAGCAGCTCAATTCCAAAAGCTGATGTGTTGTAGGCACCATAGAAGTCAATGTGCAAAGAAGTGTAATAATTTACCAACACTGAAATTCCAGCTAATAGAAAGGCTGAGCTGTACATGTAAAACTTGAAAAGTGATCGCTGTGACAATATCAGAACAATACTGGATGCAAATATACCTGAAAGAAAAGAAAAGAATAGGTCATTTGAATGAAATACTAAGAATGTTTTTCCACTCATAGTTATATTCTTCCTTTAATTAGGAAATACAAACATTTTCAAAATTATGAATACAAAGCCTCAATACAATTTAGGCTAAATGGTCAAAAAAGGCTTTTTAAAGTCAGGATTCAACAGGACAGACCAAACAATTTTTCAAAATCTTATCCTTTATTTTCTAATTTCCAAAGTAATTCAAGCAGTACTGTATATCCATCCAGGCACCAAATTACTAAATTGTAATGAAACATACTCGATTTCCTAAAAAACACTTTTACGAAAAAGAATTCTAAGGTTTAACAGAAACAGATGTTTTCCATTTTGGTTATTTTTTATTGCTTTGTAATAGAATTATTTTAAATACTTTTAATGATTATGAAATTATAAAGGACATGTTCTTTAAAGATTTTAAAACTTGTTAAAATATATAAGTTTTACACCTAATTCCTCCTTTTCCTCAAACTGTGAGCGAGCTCCTGATAGCTCTTGTTTTTCCTGCTCCTCAAATTTGAGCATTCTCCCAAGGGTCCAATTTTTTTATTTTTCCCTTACATACTTTTCTGAAAATTTCCAAAATGTCCTCCAAGTTCCCTTTTTCTTGTACATTACTGAATCTTTTTCTCCAAATAGTCAACCCTCTTCAAATTCTAAAAGTAGCATACAGAAAACCAAACCAAATTTTTAAAATGGTAATAAATCGTCGCCCCTTCCCACTCCATATGTAACCAATGCATGGTATGATGTATATTCAGCACCATTTTTCTCTGATCTAACATTTTTAATTGAGATTACAATAAACATCCAAGGTTTCAACTATAGAAACAACAACCAAATATTTGCCTAGTTCCACCTCTATATTACAATTGCAAGTCAAAATTTCTAAATCCCTACTCGCCTCAAATGGCTCCTCCTTGCAATTTCCAGTTTCAGTTAAAGGTACCATTATTATTCTCTTAATGGTACTTTCTAGCCCCACATCCTCAAACCTAACAATTAGTTGTCAAATTCGAACCTATTATCTCCCTTTTCTCAGTGATACCAACCTATTACTGGTAGTTTGTCTTCAGAAACTCATCTGGTCCAAATCCATCTACAAGCCATCACCAAATTTTCTTTCTTCATTTCTCTGCTCAAAACACTGCAGTGGCTCTGACATTACCATCAACTAATATCTACATTCCTTATCCTAGCGTTCAAGGATCCAATTTCCTTTAGTGATACTCTCTCTCAACACACACCAAACCAAAGCTCCAGACTTGTCACACCCCTCCTGCCTTAACTGCAGCTGCGTTTACATTTTTTTCTGCTCAGCATGATGGACCCACCAGCTTCCCAAATCTTTGACTATTCAAATCCTAGCCATCTTACTGGACCCACTTTCAGACTGTTCCTTTAGCATACCTGCAGGACTTGGTGAAACATCTCATATTCATATACAACCTGATACTATAGTTTGTAGTCATGTGAGTAGATACCATCTACTCTGTTTATATGTGCTCTTGATAGCAAGTAAGGATCCTACCTTGAACATCTATGGATTCCCAAAATGTTTTTGTAGAAACTAAATAGGAATTCATTGGGGAACTAAATGTTTCTGGACTCTGGATTGTTTTTTTAAATCAAACCACAGCCTACTTGAAAACAAACTTATGAACAGGCAAAGCTAAGCTGAAAAGCCAGAGCTTGGAATACAGAAAAACAGACAAACTCCAAATTACACTTCCAATTATTGACCTTATTTTAGCATGTGATCAAGAAAAACACTGCATATTAGAGTGGAGGCATTTCATAGTCCATTGCATATTAAAGTAAGGGCTAGTTGCTCTGATGACTGCCCGTGAACTTAAAATTTATACTGTGCCAATGTGTCAGGTCACTTGTAAAAAGAAGAGCAAAAGGTCACAATCACCTAGAAGGTACATAAACCTGCATAAAAGCCACCTAATTCCCAGAGCAAGCAGTGACTATTCATCTCCCAAAGAGCTGACAACTGGGTACAGGCCCTTCTAATAGATAATGGGCTTTTTTGGAGCAGGATTGGAAACTTTTTCCATGGAAGGTAACAGGAAAGGGAATTAACTCAGCCACTATATGTAATATGTAACCTTACTTCCTCTACATAAAAAAACAAAAGTCAGTATTTTTCCTGAGACAAAACCAAAATAAATTCTATTTTATGCCTCTTAAAAGAGAGAAAGTCAAGAAGGGACAGTACATTATTTGTGTCAACTTCCTATTCACAAAGTGGTAAATTAATCTTGACTTGTGAATATTCATGAACTTTGCTGTAATTTATAACCAGTCCTTTTTATTCTAATAGCTTTTCCCCTGAAGCTTATTTTTTACACACACAAATGAATGAATGATTTGGGTTTCAGAATATGTCTGGAGAAAAAGTGCCATTTTGCTTTATGCAAATGTAGCAAAGGAAAAACGGGGAAGAGGATGATAGACAGCTAATGTAGTGAGACTACAATCACTAAGGTCAGATGTGTCCTAGCAAGTAATAATCTGATACTCCTTCTTGATTAAAATTATTCCCCTAAGATGTGACAATGACCAAACATTTCAAGAATAGTATAACAGGGGAAAGCCGGGACGGCTCAGCGGGTTGAGCGCTCGCTTTGAGGCCACGAGGACCGGGGATCGAATCCCGGCTCCGGCCCAGGCGGGACCCACGTGCTGAACTGGGGAGTTCCCACAGTTCGGTTCTCTAGCTGTCTCTGTCTCTGTCTCTCTCTCTATCTGTCAAGAGTAAAATAGAAATAACTATGCACTGAAGACAAAAAGATAATTTCTCTCTATAAATGTGAAAAGATAAAAAAAAAAAAAAAAGAATCTATTAAAGAATAGTATAACACTGTTTAATTCCTACCCAAAGTTTGCATGTACATGCGGTTCTTTAATTTTTCTTCTATACTCATGTTCCTATATAAGCGACGTAGAAGAATCAGCTCTCATTTCACAGAAAAGAACTTTCCAAGTTAACAAGTCTCTCAACATTCCCTCTGGTGGCCTTTAGGGAGTGTTGTCCATCATAAGAAAAGTTTTGTTCCATTTTCACAATTTCAGACACAGAAGTCTTGGTATTTACCCAGTAGGCCTAAGAAAATTAAGCCCAGGGACAAGAGTTTTCATTTGCATTGAAGAGTGGCCTTTATAAGTAATCAAGGCTATATATAAATGCTGTTTATAAAGAAATACCACATGGGATACCGGAGAATAGAATAGAACTGACTGAAATCACAACTCAGGGATCCAATTTCCCAGTGATTAGAGTTTCACTAAAGTTCCCAAGGTAGCAAAAGTGGCAGGTCTTAAAATCAATTCAGCTTAGAAACTCTCTCTCTCTCTCTCTCTCTCTCTCTCTCTATATATATATATATATATATATATATGAATACTTCATGAAAGAGGTCAGGGCCTTCACAGAAATTTAGATTACCAAAAATAAGCAAACACAAACAAAAACCATCCCATGTTATACAGCAAAGTGTTTTAACTCTTTAATGGGAAAAGTCCATTCATACCCTTAACCTTTTCTGGAAATGTAGGACTTAAGATCAGAAGGAAATAAGACAACATTTATAACTCTCCAGTTACCTTAATTACTTTTAACACATAATCTGAAACAAGCTGTAGAAAAACATTTCAGTGCTGGACAGAATAAAGACGGAGCCCAGGAATATGTATGGGCTACCTTACTCCCAAGGGAGCGCTTACCAATGAAATGCAAGGCAAAGAAAACAAAGCATCTTGAAATACATAGATGTATTTGATAAACTATAGCATAAATAAAATTTTCTATCAAAGTTTAAAAAGAGGGTATTTTAAGTTTTTTAACAAGATAAAACTAAAATCTTGCTTTTAAACAACTAAAATGTTGCGTTTAAACTATCATTTTAAACATTTTATTAAAAATGTGAATATGGCATTAAAAAGTCAAACCCTATAGGTATTAAATAACCCAAGTTTATGCATACATGAACACATTCATAGACACTTTTTTTTTTTGCTTTTTACTCAAAGATCATAATAGTGGGTTGTCTTTTACTGTTTAAAAATTTGAATTTCTGATTACTTATCAAAGAGGGCATCTCCCAATTTATTGACCATTCATGTTTCTTTCTCTGAGATGCCACGTTATTGTTAGCCATTTATCTATGGAGTTGTTTTCCCTTAATGTAGACATTCAAAAAAATATTCTGTCCACAAATTCTTTGTCAATTATCTGTATGCAAACGTCTTCTCCAGGTGTGTAGCTGGTCTTTTCACTTTTTTGATTCTGCCTTTTGATTAACAGAGGTTTTTAACTTTATTATAGTTGAATTTGCTTTTATGTATTTGTAAAGAATTCTCCCTTACTCTAAGGTTTAAAAATATTCTTAAAAAAAACACACCATATTCTATATTTTCTTCTAAAAGCTAAGATTCTGTTTTTCACATTTAGGTATTAATGCACTTAGAACTGTTTATATATTGATGTGAGGCAGCAATACAGTATAATTTTTTCCATATGGACAACTCAATAGCCACTAATTGAACAGTCTAGATTTACCTCAATGTATTTCATTTCTACATTTGAAACACATCAAGTTTCTATGTATACATGCATGGTCTATTTCTGGGTTTTCTGTTCTGTGCTATTTGTCTATCTCAGTGTTTCTTGACCAGGATCTTATTTGCCCTTTTCCTCCAGCAGTCATCTGGCAATACCTAGAGACGTTTTTTTGGCAGTCTAAAAACTGAGGAAAGGGGAGCTATGGTATCTAATGTATAGAGGACAGAGATGCTGCTAAAAATTCTGCAATTCATAGAACAGCCACACTCCCTCAACAAAGAATTATCATGTCCAAAATGTCAACAGTGTCAGTGTTGAGAATCTCTAGTCATTCCCTATGCTATCATAATTACTGCTGCTTCACTTTGTTTTTTCATGTCAGAGGTTTCCTGAGTTCTTTCTAATAGCAATAAAAATATCATTCTTTTCAACAACTTTATTGTATGGCTAAACCTAATACACTCAACAAATTCCCTTTTAACAGACATTTAGATTAACAATTAGTTGTTTTTTTTTTTTTGTTTTTTGTTTTGTTTTTTTTTTTTTTTAAATTAATTTGAGTTTTTTTTTTCAAAGATTTATTTTTTATTTATTTATTTTTGACAGAGAGAGAGAGAGAGAGAGAGACAGAGAGAGACAGAGACAGAGACAGAGAGAACTGAACTGAGGGAACTCCCAGTTCAGCACATGGTTCCGCACGGGCCGGGGCCGGGGCCGGGATTCGATCCTCGGTCCCCGGCGTGCAAAGTGAGCGCTTAACCCACTGAGCCATCCCGGCATCCCCAACAATTAGTTGTTTTGATATTACCAACAATGATTCATTGAATATCCCTGCCCATTGCCTTTGTGTAAGTAAGTACAACTATATCTTTAGGTCAAATTCTTAGAACTGGAATTGTGAGTCAAAAGGAATACGATGAATTTCAGTTGACAGAGCAGATGGTTTTTACACAGAAGTAACAGCCTACCAAAACTGTACAACTGTACCCCATAGCTTTGCTAAACTAGTTTCTATTCAGACTTTGAACTCTCTACCAACCTGATAAGTGAAATTTAGTTTGACTGAATTTTTTTTATAAATGAGGCTGAGTAATTTTTCTTTTGCTTATTGGACCATCGGACTGCTTATCCTGGGCCCATTTTCCAATGGGAGTGTTTTTCTTATCGACAGGGTAAAATTTTTACAAGGACTTCGTCTCATATGATGCAAATATTTTCCCCTTGGTGTGTCATTTTTAAGAATACCTTTTTAAAAGTTTTGTCATGAAGTTTTTCATTTATCAAAATTTCCCTCTTAATTCTTGGATTTTTTTTTTAATGTTTAGAAAGGCCTTTTCACTTCAATGAATTATCACTATATGAGTAATACCATTAAAACAACTATTAAAACAAACTCCTATGCCTGCATTTTCTGCCTTGGATTTAGATTTGCTAATTCAGCATTATGCTGACTGGATTGCATTTCATTTAGCATTTAACACTTCCCAAGAACAGCTGAAGACTGTTAAATATTCCATATATTGTAACATGATTTTATCCAAATTGAGATGCTTTATTTTCTGACCAGATAAAATTCTCATTTGGTTTATAACAAAAGTGCAGCTGCAGTATGTTATTGTAGGGGAGGGGAGTAAATTCTTCAGATGCCACACATAAAATTGGTAATTTTTTTTACTTGGAAAACAGATTTCCATTTAAAAATTTTCATTTTAAAGAAAAAGGTGAGACTGGATTTTGATTTACATACAGTAGTATACTGAAAGGTCTACAATTATTTTTTTTTTAAAGCAGATAGAACACCTCTAATTTCAACTATCCTTTGGTATCTTTTACACATAAACCTGCCATTTTTAATAACAAAGTAAGATGCCTCATTACAGGTTGATTTTTTTTTTTAGTACCAAAACCACTTTTTAAGAAATTTTAGCACTTACAAATGTTAAAAAGTGGCATAATGTAAGGAGGAATCAAGGGATAGATTTGGGAAATATTTTGTATTTCTCATAAAGTTAGACCCAGAGAATATTCTGAGATCAAAATTTTCAAGTAAATAGCCCCCACATTTCACTGATGCCTTCAAAAGATCAAACATCTGTAACACAGTATGGTCTTAAGTGAACAATGAAATTACTTTTTAAAAAATCTATCAAGCTAACACTTAAATAGCTCTAAGTCCCAGATACTGTTCTAAGAGCTTATATCCTATCTCATTTATTGTCCTTAACACCCTATGCGAGAGATACCATTATTATCCATCTTTAAAAAGCTATAGATAAGGGAGGTACAGAGCAGTTAACTGGCTTGAGGTCTCATTCTCCTTCATTTTATCAAATACAAACTTCCATGATTTACTACAAAAATAAGAAGCATGGATAGAATACAAAGAAGAATGCCACATTACTGTGCCACATTCTTAAACCACATATTATTTAAGGAAAATACTCCTTTCCCTTAAAGTTCCCTAGCCTGAAGCTCAATTCTGAGAGTACTGCATTAAAGCACCTGGTCCCAAACTCAAGAGGGTCTGCAGTTACCTGCCTGCCATATGAACAGTCAAGGCAACAGCTATACTATTTGGGGAATGAACACATGAATCCTCTCAAACACAGCTTCATTTTTTTTTTCTCCTTCACCACGGACTCTTCTCAAAGCAGAAATGGGGAGAGTCCTCCTTCCCACCCTCCGCAAGTCCATGTTACATGTGGTTATTTAGTCCCCAAAAGCAGCACTTAGTTATCTCAAATCTGATAAAATGCCCTAGAAGTCTGCTCTTTCTCTCTTTTTTTGGCGGGGGGCAGTCTGCCAGGCTCAACTGGGACCATCTTTCTAATACTAAAATAAAGTAACTGCCTGTTAATTTATGATCATGATGAGTGAACTTGCATGAATAAAATGGCTTCCTAAAAGGTCCCCATTCTTATTAATTTCATTTTAACATTAACCTCACCTTACCCGTGACTGTTAGAATTAAACAAAATATATTAAGTATGAAACATTAAAACTACTTTTAAATGAGGTATAATATAAATGACATATATAACATTAGTTTCAGGTGTTTGATATTTGTATACATTACAAAATCACACAGCTCCATCTTTGCCACAAATGAAGGCAATCTGCAGTACATAGAAATGGCTGAAATAAAGCTGGTGGGTCACTGGTAAGTCTTGCGGTGAAGAACAGCATGTTCACATCTGTTAGTTTTAAGACCTAGTATATGATCACTACTATACCACTCTGTATCTGGCCTGCAGCTGTATCGAGGAAGAAAGTGAACCACCATTGGTGTCAGAAGATTTTGTGTACCAAAAGCAAAACACAACCTCTATGACCCTGTTTCCTCATTTGTTTCTACCCACCTTGGACGGATTTGAAGGTTAGATATTAGGTTGGACAATACCAGCAAAAATGCTTTCCTGAAGTAGCAAACAAATGTAAAATATTGCTATTTATTGCGAAAAACAAAACATTACCAATTTTTATTTAATTTAATTTATTTTTTTGCTAAGAATAAAGAAGCAACAGATGGCTCATTAATTCAAAAAGGCTTGGTAAGGACCTCACCATCAGCCAGTCCTCAGCAGCACTTCAAAGCAGTTGCCTACTACAAACTAATCACAAGAATTAGCTCATCAACAAAATTGATCGTTTTAATTACTTAGAAAATTTTTATGCATAAACGCTTCTCTGGCGATTCAAATGAAGGTGAAAAGTGAAACATAAAGACACCTTTTCAACACTCCACTCACATGCAACAAAAACTGATTTTCGGAAGTCTCTCCTGGAAGTCGCATCACTTTGTGGCCAAATTTTCATAATCATGCTAAACACTTCCCCATCGCTCATAGTAAATTCCAGGACGCGTTATAAGTGCAGTCTTCTTCGTGAGGTGTTTCGGTAATGGTTTCAAGGTCCGACATCCGAAACCCTGTGTCTTTCGTTTGGATGTCTGTCTGTCCCCGCACTCCCTTGACCGTTACGTGGACCCCGTGGACACAGAAACGACAACAAACGAGTACTCTGCATTTGGGAAAGAGGGAAACTGAGGCCCCGGCCCGAGCACAAGTCCAAGGTCACGCACGGCGTGACGGGGGCAAGCGGGTAGCTGTTTTCCCCAGGCTGTCGCACGGGACGCGGTAAGCCGGCGCTCACGCTCCAAGACAGACCGCAGGCAGCGCCGCACGCCGCGTGCAGGAAGAACAGGGGCTGGCTCGCTGGGGGCACCGCTCCGCAGTCACCTCTTCCCGCGGCTAGCCCCGCAACGACGCGCCCGTGGGGGGCGCCCCACACCCCGCAACCCCACCCGCGGCCCGCGCGCGGCGCCCCGCAGCACGCCTCGGTCCCTAGAGCCGACCCGGGGCGCTGGACGCCCGGTCCCCCTTACCGAGGAGCCGAAGGAGGATCTGGAGCCCAATGCAGAAGCGGCTTTGGCTGGAATCGTAGTAGGAGTTGAAAATGGCGTCGACGATGTAGAGGCAGGGCACCCGGAGCGCCACTTCGAGCGCCGCCCAGACCTGCTGCTGGGCCATCCGCACCTGCTGCTGCGGAGGCCCTGCCGCCGCCATGAGCCGCTGCCACCCCGGGGCTGCGCGAGCCGCGCTGGGGCCGTGCGGAGCGGGGCCGGGCCGGCGGCCAGGGGCGGGGGCTGCTGCGGGAGGCTCCGCCCCTCCCTGCGCGCTGGTCCTTCTCACGGCCCGCCCCGCCGCCCGCTCGCCTCTCCCGAGCTGGAGCAGGCGGCGGCGGCTGAGGCGGCGGCTCCCGGGAGGCCTCTGGGCGTCGGTGCTTCCGGCCGGCTACGGCCTGGCTCCTCCTTCCACCAGCTCCCCCGCCCGCGCCGTCAGCATGCTGACCTCGCCCGCCGGCCTCAGCCGTTGCTGCCGCTGCCCGGCCGAGCGGTTGCGCTCGCGATCACGCGAGACCACGGAAACCGCGCGCTGTGACGTCATAATCCGGCGCTCGGGGCGCTCCGCGTCTGTCATCACGCACGGCGTAGCGAACGTCTCACCGGGTTGCCATGGTTTCTGGGGGCTCGGGCGCCCCCCGGTGGCGCAGGCGCTCTGAAGCAGCGGTGTCCTCCAGGGTGGCCGCCTTGCCTGCGGCGGAGTGGGCTCAGCGAGGGACTCCCCGCTTCTGCGGGCGGCAGTCATTACTTATTTCATGAGAGCCCATTCAGCGTCCCATAAACATGTTTCAGGGCTGCTTGGGAGGAGGAGAACCAAAGGGCGCCGCCCGCCGGTCCTGCCCCACCGCACTTGGAGGCCGGGTCTGAAGGTCGGCCCACGGTTCAGGGGAAATGCCTTCGAGGCTGCCGAGCACCGTGCTGGAGATGGTCGTTGCGTGGGTTTTACCTCTTACGTGGCACTGGGCCAGGTGTGGTAGGCCAAGAAAAACAGCCCTCTTCCCTCTTCTCATCCCCCAGCTCCTCCCAAATTGGACAGGACTGAGGACACGCATCAGCCACACTTCACGGATGGGGGTGCGTGGGGGTCACTGTGACCTAAAGGCAGGAACCCAGACCACAGCATGATTTCTAGTCTTGGAGGTAAGCACATCCAGGCAGTCTCTTTTCCTCCCCAGGAAAAGAGGCCAAACATGTTTTTGCAGGGGATCCGAATATGCCACCCCAAAGTATGCCACTTTAACATAGGATTATTTTGACCTACAGACAAATGAAAAAGAGTGGAAGCTTAAATAAAAGCTCTCTACCCCCACAAATACATTTCCTAAAAAGCAGAACATAAATTTCCGTTTGTAAAGGTGTCTCCCTCTCCCTTGCCTATAAGAGTACAACTCTTAAGATTCTCAATCATGCACAAACCTTACTACACTAATCCTTATCTACCACTAGTTTCCCCCATATATTTACCCTTCAGTTTGCCATCCCTAAAAGCCTAAACTCCTTTTCCTTTGTGACTTCTCTACAATTTTTAAAAATGCTATGTAAACCCTAAATTGTAGCTACTCATTTAAGTCATTCACCAATTGAGTTTATCGCAGGCAACAGTTAATAAACTTTTTCTATTGTTAATCTCTCTTTTGTCGGTTTCATTATCAGGGCATCAGCCAGGGAATCTATGCCGGTAAAGGAGGTTTGTTCCCCCTCCCCAACACTTTCTTGTCTGTCCATGTACTCACCCATCTCAGATTTAAGGGGAATAAAAGAGGAAGCAAGAACTTGCTCGCTTGGACTCTACTTTATAGTAGGGCTCTAAATGGGTGATTTTCCTCTATCATTTAAGAACCCTCCTGGGTCAGGGGGGGAGGGTTATAAAACTCCTTCAAGATCCCTTTCTCTGGGTGGAGTTGTGTGTAGAAGAATGACTGAACCCAGACCAAACTCCTTACTCCAAGTCTCATGTTTTGAGCCTGTTGTTATCCTCCATTAATAATGACCGCCATCTGTGCTTACTGTATACTTTTTAGGCACTGTGCTAAGGGTTTTACATTTTACTTAAATCTGTATCAGCCTTTTATCTCTATTTTAGAGAACAGGAAACTGAAGCTAAACTATGCTATCAAGATCACAAAGTTAGGTGATCAGTATGGCCAAACCTAGTAAGCGTCAAACCCAGGATTTAAACCCAAGGCTACCTGGAGCTTAGAACTTCAGGCATCTTTGATTCCTTCTCATCCACAGCCAATCTGCAACCAGATCTTTCTTTCTTTTTTGACAGGCTCTTGTACATTTCTTTACTGCTGTCACTGTCACTATCCTAACCCAAGGTCCTACTGACTGTAGCTTTCCCATTTATTGTAATATCATCATGACCACTTCTTCTAACCCAGTCTCTTTAGTTCTGCTGGGTTAATTTTCTAAACTGCACATCTGGGGAATAACCTTGTGATTTTGATGAAATTCCCAAATGAAAGCAAACATGGTAAAATGGGAAGACTATGAAGGCTTACATAGAAACCTCAAGAGATGTGAATTAGCTACCTACCCACCTTTTATTTCACCTTAATTGCAATTTAAAGCAAAAAGCAAGGCTATTATGGAGAAAGGGGCCCACAAGGATTAATCTAAAACTGTTCTTATTATATTGGCAATGGCTGGATTCTCCCCCTGCCCCCCCACAGCACTCATATTATGATTATACAAAATGGAAAATAAAATAGTTCATGGGCTTTCCTCCAATTTTTATTTGAAAAGTTAAATGTAGTAATTAAAAGCTTTTAAAACAACAAATGCTTCAGTGCTTAGTAAGATTTTAACAGTTTCCAACTTAATTTGATGCACAAATTTTATTAGTATAAGAATTTCTAATTCAAACTACATTCCTTCTTGAGCCAAAAACTTTGAGGATGGCAGGCTTTTATTTTACATTACTTGAAGTCTCATTAAACTCTCTAGGTATCACTTTCATCATCTATAAAACACAGGTTTGAGTAAGATCCTGGCAGGTACTTTAAAATACTACCTTAAAACTAAATTTGTATTGGGATGCCGGGATAGTTCAGCAGGTTGAGCACTTGCCTTATAACCACAAGATCTGGGGATCAAATTCCGGCTCCAGCCAGTGCAAACCCATAAGCTGAACTGTGGCGCAATTTTGGTAACTGCTGGAATGTCAGTGAAGGTTCTCGCTTCCCATGCAGGAGGCCCCAAGTTTGGTTCCCAACTTGCATGGTTCCACATCCTCCTGTGTGGAATGAAACCATGTCACAACTAATGATGTACAACTATGGAGACTGCTCTGGGCCTTCTCCCCTTCTCTCTTTCTCTCTCTCTACTGTCTAAAAAATAAAAATTTTAGAAACTTTTTGTTTTAATGAGGTAGTTTTTAGAATGCTTAGGAATTTTTAAGATAGAAGATACGTTTTCAAAGAAAAACAATGTTCATTCCACTGCCATGAAATCATTTTGAAACGCCCTTTAGTAGCTCTAAAAAGCCTTTGATGTAGAATGTGTAAAAACCAGTATGGATTTTCTGTCGACATTTGCATCAGCCAAGTCTTTGTTCTAAGCAATAGAAACTGTTTCTGAACAGTCTTCATTATCGCTCAAGATTTCAAGTTCCAGGAGGAACCATGAAATTGGTTGAGCTTACTGGACCATCTGTACCCTAGCTGTAGCAGAGGGCAGGTACAAGCAGTGTCCTTCCTTATTGGAAGCAGCAGGAAACAAACACTTAGAATTACCGACCCAACCCCTCCCCACCAAAGCACTATGTATTTCCTTCAAATGGAATATGGGGGTGCTGGTAGGAAGGGTAGGGATTGGTAGGCCCAAAAAGAACAAATATAGACCATACCTTTATCTCAGACCTCAGGACTTAACTTTAAAAAAAAAAATCTCTGATCCTAAAATTACTTTATAGTAATTTTATAGTTTTATAGTTTTTCTCATCTCATTAAATTTCACATATGCTCACCAAATTTCAGCTGTTTGAATTTTCTTCTTATGTAAATGCCAAATGAACAGGAACAATCTATTACTGTTTAGTTAACAAAGGAAATAACAGAATATAGTGGCATTTGGAGTCAAGATTGAGTTTATGCTGACTGGTTCATTTATTCATTCATTTAATAGACATTTACTGAGCACTTTCTACACGCTTAGCAGTACACTTGCCCATTTCTACCTCTTACTAGTTCTCTGTCCCTAGACAACGGACTTAAAATTCTCTGATCTTCAGTATCCTCAGCTGGGAAAAAAAGAGAAAAAGGTTAATGTTGTCAGATAAGATACAAAATACATAACATGCACTATTATCCCATTTAGTTCTCAATAAATTTGACCAAGGATGCAGACAACAGTGGCAGAGCCAGATTTCTAACTCATATTTTCCGATTTCAGAGCCTAAGATCTGACCCTCAGCAAGTAACTTTTCATGCTCCCACGAATTAAAACAATACATTTTAAGTACTTACCCTGTTTCCCAGAAAATAAGACAGTGTCTTACCCTGTTTCCCGAAAATAAGACTGTCTTATATTAATTTTTGCTCCCAAAGATGCGCTAGGTCTTATTTTCGGGGGGATGCCTTATACGTATTTCAGCGAGAGGCAAAACTGTAAGTAGGTCTTATTTTGGGGGATGTTTTGCTTTCGGGGAAACACGGTAGGATGGTATATAGTAAACAAATTTCAGGAGAAATATTCTTTGGAACTCTCAGATACTACCCAACACTGAGCAATGACTCCAGTTGTGGCTCAGGAGTATGGTGAAGATATATTTTATTAGTTTAGATTGTTGTATGATAACCATTCAGTAATACTTAATTTATATTAGAATATAAATAGATAGGTTCAAATATGTTAATCATCTAGAGCAGGGGTGTCAAACTGGCGACCCGAGGTAATTTTTTGTGGCCAACGATGCTCTGAAATAAAATGAAAATAGAAAAAATTGTTATTTTCTTCGTAAACTCACAAAGTAGTGGGATGAACACCAACCTCACACATGTGTCAGTGGGGATTTCATTTCCTATTAGTGGGGATTTCATTTCCTATTGCTGCTATATCAAATTACCATAAGCAGTGGTTTGAAACAACACACATTTATTACCTTACAACTCTGGAGGTCAGAAGTCTAAAATCAAGCTGTTGACGAGGATTTTTTCTTCATGAAGGCTTTGGGGGAAACTTGCCTTTTTCAGTTTCTAGAAGCTGCCTACATTCCTTGGCTGGTGGCCCTTCCTTACATCACTCCACCCTCTTGTTTCAATTATCACATCTCCTATGACTTGCTCCACCTCCCTCTTATAAGGACCTCTGAGATTATATTGGGCCCAAGTATTATAATCCAGTATACTCTATCTCAAGATCCTTAATCATCTTCCCCATTGTTTCTCCTCTGCCTTCTTGCCCATGTTGGCTCAAGCACTAGCTTGGCATCTTTAGTTTACGGCAGGAAAGCCATAGACACCCCAACATGTAAAAGGAGATAATTAAGGCAATCAAAGACTGACCACTCTGTGGGGTAGAAATGGAAACAAGCAGGCTGCCTCTGTGGTAGGATCACACAATAGCTAACCTTCTGGGGGCTTACTGCGTACAAGACACTTGTTCTTTTTAATTCTCATAACCCTCGTTTTCAACACATCTCTTACCGCTTTCTCTGTTCCAAATTGATCTAATGACACTGTTATTAACATTCTCTGAGCATTCAAACTTGTGCTTCTGTTATTCTCTTCAATCAGCATGTTTTCACCCTGACTCCACTTACCAAAACTTTGGCACTTTTTTCTTTTTAATCTATTTATTTATTTATTTTATTTATTTTTATTTTTGACAGAGAGAGAGAGAGAGAGAGAGAGGGAGAGAGAGAGAGAGAGAGAGAGAGAGAGAGATACAGAGACAGAGAGAGAACTGAACTGGGGGAGCTCCCAGTTCAGCACATGGTTCTGCATGGGCCGGGGCCAGGATTCGATCCTCGGTCCCCGGGGCTGCAAAGTGAGCGCTTAACCCACTGAGCCATCCCGGCTTCCCTACTTTGGCACTTTTAAGAGCCAATTCAAACAACTACCTCACTGAAGACTTCCCCTCTTCTCTGAACTTTTCTCCCCAACCTTTGCTCCTACAACACACTATCACTCATACGGCACTTATTTAATTGTATTAATATTCCAATTTTTTGAGTATTTGTTATTTTGGCTGCTAGGTTGTGAGCTCCTCGGAGTCAGAAACTGGATCTAATCAATGTATGTCCCGTGGCTCATGTATATAGCAGGCACTTAATATTTGTGGAATAACACAAACAGCACGAGTGCTGTCCTTAATGCCACCATTGTGAGGACAAGCAGCCCAGCTCAACCCCAGCCAGACAAATGCCAAGCACAATCATAATTGTGATAGAGCCACACTTCTATATTTCCTTTATAGGCACACAAGCGCACAAGGCTTCAAAGTGCACCTGAACAAAGCTCTAAGAAGTGGTTCTCAACACGTAGTCATCCCAAAGGTAAACAGGGTGATTGTCTAGTCAGTCATCCCAAGAGTAAACAATGGTGATGTCAACAGCCATAAAATGAGGTGAGGCTTGAAAGACTGCAGAACATCTCACAGTCTAGCTCCTGATGTTGGTCCTAATTTGTCCGCCAGGAAATGAAGATGGAAAGGGAGTCTGAGGCCTTAAAAAAATCTAAGATTTTAATTAGAACTTAAAAAATAAAGGCCAGCAAGTGGCAGCTATTGCACAGCTTAAGGCTGAAAATCTAGTTTCCCTCTGATTAAAAGCAGTCATTTTTATCCCTTTTTCTACCACAATAAATCTAATATTTAAGGAGTTCTCCCCAGCATATATTTAGGAATGCCAAAGCAGGGAAATAAAGTTAATACACTAGGGTAATTTTTGTCTCCTCTGCCTAACTTAGTCATAACAACAAAGCAGCACCATTTGAATGCCTTGGGCTCCACTGCTTAGTTCCATCAATTTAATTTCTCAGATCCATCTACTTCCCACTGCCACCACCCTAGTCCAAGCCATCACCATCACCTCACACCTGGACAACGACACAAACGTCCTCACTGGTCTGCTGCTATCCTGGCCCTGCTCCAGTTGATTTTCCATATGTAGCCAGAGTGAGTTTGGAAACAGCACGGTCAATAACCAATACCCTGTGTACAACTGCTTATTGGATAATAGCCATGTGAGACAGTTCAAAGAAACCCTCATTTTGCAAATACGGAAATCCAAGGCCAAAATATTGAAACCATGTACCCAAGGTCAGACAGAACTGAGGTGAGAATTTGGAATTCATGATTGCATAGGTGGGCCTCATTTCAAAGAGCCCTACTACTTCTCTCTCCCATACACATGGCTCATTCTGTGATCAATGGAGGACAAATGAAATGATTGGGGTTGGTCTACAGCCTGCTTTCAGGGCCACAGCATATTAAAATAGATTATCAGGAGACAAGAGGGGTGAGAACCAGCCCCAAGCTGATGCATTACAGGTCACTCCCATGTAGATCCTCATGTCTCAGGACCCACCTTCTCTAGCCAACCAGAGGACAGGGGCGGCATTCCAGATCTAGGACTATGTGATCCACGTGAGGAGCATAGGATTTCACTGGTTGGATGTGCAAGATTTGTGTCTTCCATGGCTTCCCATGCACCTGCTGAAGAAGAGTGGCAATCCGTGTTTCTGCAGATTCAGCCCACCTGTGCCACTCTGGCTTGGTGGCTGCTGACAGCACTTTTCTCCTAGAATCCCTGGTGGCTCCATTTCCCCCTTGGTTGGTGACAGTTTGCTGAGGATAAGGCCAATGCTCCTTTTTCATGTCACTACTTCCCAGAGGCTGCAGATTCTTCCCTGGGAAAGATTCCACATTTTGGTGGATATGCAAAATGCCCCCAGCATCCTTGCGTAGCACTTGGCAGGCAATGGGCCAGCCTTCTTCAGAGCTGGGAATCAGCCCCAGGATCACCCTGTCCGCAATGTTTGAGAGCTTTAGTTTTCTGTTATCCCCAAAGTGTATCTGGCACCGATCCACGACTCCATTGATCTCAAGGTTATTTCTCAGAGCATCTACAGCATGAGGGTTCCACTCACAGGCATGGACGAAGGCAGCACCAGCATGCACTAGGAAGGGCAATGTAAAATAACCAATTCCTGCGTAGAGATCCACCAGCACTTGTCCAACGCAGGGCAGCGAGGCCACTCGAAGTTTCTCTGTGATGTTCCCGAAGGAGAACATACACTGGGTTACATCAAACTTATACCGGATTCCGTTATCTACGTGCTCGACCCAGCCATCGTCACCCAGCAACAGAGTCACTGCTGGAGTTCGAGTGCCATCGGGTGACACCCGCCCTCGTTTGGCCAAACGCTGGACGTCAAATGCGGAGGCAACAATCTCCCAAAGTTCTGGTTCTAGATTTTTCCACTGCTTGGCTTGGAAACAGTCCTCACTCAGCAACAAGAGGTTACCGTGTCGTTGCCAGGATCGGGGCAAATCAGCCTCCAACTCAGCTGACCATGTCACTCCCTGGCCCTCGACCCAGCGCCTCACCTCGAGACACAGCCTCTGGGCAGGTGAGCAACCCTGGGCCTGCTTTGAAGGAACAGGATCCAGGAGCTGCGTTAGCGTACAGGTGCTGCCCGGAGCCACACGATGCCTCAGCTCCCACAGGTGCTGCTCAGGGAGGGCCTCGCCCAGCACGGGAAGCGCCACGGTGCCATCCGGCATCTTCCCCACCCGGTGCTGTCTATCCAGGAGTCTCTCCTTCTCGAGATAGTCCCTGTATCGCTGGGTAAAGCGAGGCTCAGTCACGACGGCGACGACAGCCGCGGGCTTCCCACCTCCCCGTTCCATGTCGCCGGCCCCACCACCCAGCGTCCCCCGCGCACGCCGCCGAGCCGGGGGCGGAAGTGACGTCACACGCAAGCCGGAACTAAAGGACGGCGACGTGCTCGGGGGCGAGCGTCGTCACTGTTGCCATGGTGAAGCCGCCGCTGCCACCTTTCCTGTCGGCGCTCGCTTGTTCAGCAAATCAATAATAATAAAAAACGTTGTACGGGCGTAAAAACGTCAGATTAGTTAGTCTATGGGGGAAGGAGTGTGTGGGCGTAAAAACCTCACATTAGTCGGTGTCCTTCAGAATCCTCATGCGCTCTCTTGAGTGCTGCTCACGAGTCAAAGAACCTGAAAGGACGGGAGGCGTTTGGAGAAAGGCTGCCCTCCGAGGTCAGCGTCGGCAGCCACCGTATTTGCTGCGGGAAGAATCAGACATAGCTGCCTCGTGCCTTTTCTTTGCAAAGGTCGTCGTCACCAGCTCACTGTCCTGCAATGGGAGACGCAAGTGTTTGGAAGTCAGAAGGGTCGGGAGTTGGGATAAATCCTATCGCCTCTCAGAAACAGAACCTTCACCTATAAAATGGGATTTATGCTAACTTCCTCCGATAATTGCTGTAGGATTAGAGATCTATAAAATGCTTTGCACCGTGACTAGTAAAGAGTACACTCAAATGAGATAGAATACATCGAATTGGTTAGATATTAAATACCTGTTGAAATGCTTTGGTAGATCTAAGGAGGACGAAGGGGAATTCCCCTACTGATAAATTTAAATAATTGAATATAAGAATTGTGAAGAAACCTTAACCTTCCTACTGACCTCCCACCGTTCTACAGATTAGGATAGTGAGATCCAGAGAGGACCCCCAATTCAGATCTCTGTATGGGAGGCATAGGCTATGACTAAAACACTCTTGTCTCTTCACACCTATTTCATATCAATTAAAGTTGTTGTTGTTTTCAATTTGTCTCTATGTTTAAGACTCAGAGTCCATGGAGAAAACATCAACCAGGACAGAGTAGAAGAGCCTCTTGGTGCTCCTTACACCTCTGGGATTCACCATTCCTGACTATGCCGACCCAATGGCTCTGACTGCAAGCCCTTAGGAGTCTGCCTGATGGCTTTCTCTGCTCATCAGAATTGTTTTAGTCCAAGACCAGGGCAGGACAGAAATGACTGAACATTAGTGCCCCCGCCCCGGCGACCACCCTTTAACCAGTGAAGGATGTGAGTTGGTGAATAAATTTCCTTGCTTCCACACACCTTAGTTGGAATACATTATGATTTGACTCCCTTATTTTATGTTAATGTATTTGAATTATAATTAAGATAGAAAACAATTTTATAAGCCATGTTTTATTATATAAAAAGCAATATTAAAAGCATATTATACCATAACTGAATATTATCATTCATTGGCTTTGAATAATTCATAATATACCTAGAACTTGAGACTTGGTAGTATTCAAATATTTAAATAGCTTTTTATAAACTTAAAAACAGGGGAAAGCCGGGACGGCTCAGCGGGTTGAGCGCTCGCTTTGAGGCCATGAGGACCGAGGATCGAATCCCGGCTCCGGCCCAGGCAGGACCCACGTGCTGAACTGGGGAGTTCCCACAGTTCGGTTCTCTAGCTGTCTCTGTCTCTGTCTCTCTCTCTATCTGTCAAAAAGTAAAATAGAAATAACTATGCAC
>PVKE010023281.1:0-24785 GCA_004027555.1 Craseonycteris thonglongyai
TCGTTCTTGCACGGCGTGTGTGTGTGTGCACATGTTTAGTTCTTAGTATTGCCTAACGCCGTGCCTTGCACATAGCGGGTAGGGCAACGTGTATGTATGTGCTATTTGCAACAGAACTACAGGAAATACGAGATTGGGGTCCAGGGGCGCCTGTCTGTGAGGAGATGGTTCTGTTCTCTGTGCAGGCTCCCATTCTCCTCACAGGGCTTTCCTTTCTTATGCAAATGCACGTGGTGCTGATAATAATTTATTAAATTATTATTACACAGCAAGGGTTGCAGCCAGTTCTGTAGCAAAATACAAAATCTGTGGGTTCTGTGCTTCCTTGCTGTGGCTTCTGAGACCTGGCGTCTATAGAAGGGTGTCAAGGGGACGTCCACAGTTGCTGAGCTCCTCGCTGACGTTTGTGTCCCTTCTCGGCACTGTGCATGCCCGAGGTGGACTGGCCGTCGCAGCTATCGTTTAAACTCTCATGAGTGGAAGGGGTCATGCTGACGTGAAAGCTGGTCAGCTCGTACCCCGACTGTCTGGAAAGTATGTGGTCTCTAAGGCAGCGCGTCTGTCGTGGGTGACGATTCCATCCCTGCTCATCACCAAGGACATTGTCATTGTAATGCGGGCAGGACTTTCATTGAATAAGACATCGCCGGGGTTTATTTTTATTTTCTTTTGCCCCTGAATCTGTCCTCTGTCATGTGGTTTGTTCCTGACCCTGCCCCAGCTGTACAAAACGCACCAATGTTTTTTATTTGGTGGGGACATTTCGCTGGTATGCACGTTTATATAAATCTATGTAACTATATATTTATAATTACAAAATGTCTATAAATAATGACAAAATGTTTATGGGATCACATGATCACACAATATAACATGAATCAGGCACGACCTGCCTTTGTGGATATAACATCATGGCCTTTTATTTTCAGCCGTCTCGAAAACAAAACACAGGTAGTTTCAACTCTCTCCGCTTTTCTGTCGCCTTTCTCCCAGAGGGTGGCTCCCGCTTTATCAAGACCTCATCGCCGCCAGGTGAGGCTAAGATGAGCATAACCAGTGACGAGGTGAACTTCCTGGTGTACCGCTATCTGCAGGAGTCAGGTAAGAGCGCAGCTGTCCAGCCAGAAACTCCACTTCGGCACCTGCACACAGCCACCCGCTGGGGGTTCGGGGCCACGGGCCCCACGCACCACGCACTGGGGTGGCTGACACAGGCCGGGCAGGGCTGGTTCCTGCTGAAGGCTCTGAGGGAGCCTGTCGTGCCTCTCTCAGCTTCGGGGGTTTGGCTGGCACGCTTGGCTTGTCGGCGCACCTCCGCGCCCACCCCGTAGCTGCCGCCACCTTCACGTGGCGTTCTCCCCGTGGGCGTGTACTCCAGTGTGGCCTCATCTTCAGCAATTACATCTGCATCCCAAATGAGGTCGCATTCTGCGGTGTACTCGGGGTGGGACTTCAGCGTGAATGTGGAGGAGGCCGGCACCGTTCAACCCGTAACCATGACGTGCTTGGTGGGGATTTAAGCTTTATGCACTTGGCATCGTATTGTGTATGGCCTGCAATTTGATTTGTCAGGAAAGGAAACCAGTTTCCAGATCCCACTTCCCCAAGACACGTGTAGGGTTGAGAGGCAACCGGCCTGGGCCGGGGCTCTTTCTGAGCTCACCCAAAGGGTGAGGTGGGCAGGCAGGGCTCGAGTCCGAGCCTCCTCTTGTCTGTGACAAATGTTTATCCTGAGCAAAAGCGGTGAGATGTATCAGCAGGTAGCGCGTTGCAAACAAACGCCTCTCCCTGTCCACACCTGCGTCTCTGTCACTCGTCACAAGCTGGCGTCATTCATGGAAAGGGCCCGTTCTTTCTACGTCGTTTGGATTAGCTGTTGGCACAACATAGTACAAGAAATTGAGACCCGAGACAAAAGCGTCGGTCCGGGAAGTGACGACCGCTGCTCTGGTGGCCTGACGTCAGAGCAGGAGGGCCTGGCTCTCCCCGGGCAGCGTGCGCGCCTGCCCCAGAACCGAGAAGTGCCCGGCCGCGTTCCCAAGTGGGAAGTCCACAGACGCAGCCCCGCTTCCCCGCGGACCATCAGCATTGACTTCCTGTCACACGTCCACACAACGGTAAGACGGGGGCAAGAGTGCCCTCGAGAGGCTTGAACAGATCACCAGTGACAGCGGGGTCCCTGTGTGTGTGACTTCGGACAAATGAAGGGTGTGAGAGGAAAGCTTGGCCGCGTTCCGTGGGTGCCTGGGCCCCGTGGGCCCAGGGCAGGCGTGTTACTAGCCTCTTCGGATAAACAGCTCCCCCATCCCTCCGCCAGAGCGCCAGACTTCCTTATTTAGTGTGTGCTAACGTTTGTCTCCCGTTTGTTGGTAGTTTCTGTAACCCGGCAACGGAGGAGCACAATTGGGAGGCAGTGTAGTGTGGGAGTTGAGCTCTCTCGATTTTACGTACCACGGGCCTCATCTGTCAGCCTCCTGAGGGTAGAGGCCTGTGTGCTGACGAGTAGGTATTAACCAAGAGATCACTATGTTCTCATCGAAACTGAGTGTGCCCTGCAATTGAGTGCAGGACCCACACTGACATTTTTGAGAGAAAAATGCCTCGTGTGTAAGTGTTCGCTTTGGGGTGGTTGTATATGTTTCTCTCAAATCCTAAAGTTCTGGGTAAGCGAATGTTGACGCCCCCAGGGTCAACTGTGGTCTGCAAATATTAAATGGAAAATTCCAAAAAAATGGTTCTACTTTATATGTATTGTCAGTCTCTTACTGTGCCTAATTTATAAGGTAACCTTTCTCATAGGCATGTATGTATAAACCAAAACACAGTATATAAAGGGTCCGGTGCTGTCCACAGTTTCAGGGACCCACTGGGGTCTGTATCTTAGTTGTTTCCGGGTTCTGACCGTTACAACAAAAGCACCTAGGCACATTTGTGTACACGGCAAGAGTGCCTAACCCACAGGCCACAGGAGGCTCAGGACGGCTTTGAAGGCAGCCCAACACAGATTTGTAAAGTTTCGTAAAACATGAGACTTTTTTTGCAATTTTTCGTTTTTTGAGGTTTTGGAATCTCATCGGCTATCGTTAGTGTGTGTGATGTGTGAACACGGGCTGTTGTTTCTCTTGGGTCGGTACCTAGAAGTGGGATGGCTGGGTTGTGTGTCGCCGCAGGTTTTGGGTGATCAGAAGTCACCACATCCTTTTGCATCTCCCTGGGCAGCGAGGCGCTTTGTATACATCAGTGGGTCACAGCTTGGATCTGACGTGCAGAACTAACCTGGACAGACTGGAGGGTGAGGAAGAGGACCGTAGCCCGGCAGGGACTCTGCAGGATGCTGGGGAAGCTGTACGCTTCCTCTGCAGGTTTAAAATGAGCACGCGTGGACCTGCAGTTTCCCAGGTCACGGTTTCCGCCGCCGTGACTCGCGCAGATCTGCAGAGCGAGGGGTCACATGCATGTGCACACGGTCTCCCTCAGCAGTACTGCTTCCTCTCCGAAGCAGGGAACTCTGCAGCCTGGCTCGCCCTCCGTAGATAGACCGGCTTCTGGGCAGGACGCGTGTCCGTCTGTGCGGGCTCGATAGGCGAGGCCCTCACAGGGCAGATGTTGACCAAGCTTTTACCCCCACACCCAGGGATTCAAGTCATCAAAAGCCTGGGGGAGCATGTCCCCACCCCCAGTTCTGCGAGCGACTCAGCCACTACAAAGAACAAGCAGGCGCCTAATAAAACCATGTGACCGCGATGCTGCTTACGATGAAAAAGAGACACAACTGACAAATTGGGTTTCACTGATGTTCTGTCAGGCGTGCGTATGTTACCAGGCTGCATTTCCCAAGTGGCTGTCATTTTATACATTTCAGACAATAAAAGCTTATCATAGCAATAGATGGTAAAAACTTTTATCATATATCACACATTTCCAGGGTGATGAGCTTCCTTCTTCATTGTGCAGACCTTTGAGGATGATCGAACACTGCTTATCCGCTGGAATTTATTTTCTGATTTGTCATGACTCGTGCTTGAGAGGACAATTCATTAGACGTATTTATTGCTTCCATTGCCATCATATGCGCATCATTCAGATAGAGGCCTGGGTGGTTTTCACAGATGAAGGGCTTCACTCTAAACAGTGCCATTTTCTAAACGTGACTAGCTAGATGGAATCAGGCACGATTCCTTGGATTGACGTGATGTGTTCGTAGGTCTATATTACATATCATCCTTGCAAATGAGGAGGGGAGTGAAACATTATGTACCCAGACTGGCGAGATTTAAACTGGAACTTAGGTGACGTCACGCATTCATGTCGAGGAGCTTCCGTGACAAAAATCACAGCAGCCTCCTGGCCAGATGCACACCTTTGTGCCCCATGATGCTCCTGTCGAGTTTCCCGTGTGGTGAGGCCGGCAGAGTTAGACGTGAGCAGCATGTTGTCTCACAGCCCAGGCCAAGAGCAGGGTCATTCTCATGAGGAGCGGCTCTGCACTGGAATGTCACCACCCTCGCTACAGTCCCGGGGTATAAACCTCTGTGCATGGCTTCTTCCCACTCCTTTCAGCGCAGTCTCAGAATGTTCCTAGCACGTCCCCTTAGGAACCTTCACTCGAAGGATTCTGTAACGGGTAGGTGGTCAGCCTGTCGTGTCTGAGGGCCTGATCCCTGGAGATACTCTGAGTGGCCACACGTAATGCAGTGGGTAAAGCAAGCTCGTCCCACGCACGGCCCAACACAGATTTGTAAACATTCTTAAAACCTGAGTTTTTTGCCGTCTTTTCTTTTAGCTCGTCGGCTATCATTAGTGTATGTTATGTGTGGCCCACGACAGTTCTTCCCTTGTGGCCCAGGAAGCCAAACGGGTGGACACCCCTGACTCAAGGCTTGGAGCCCATTCGGTAAGGTCAGGGCTTCTCAACCTCGGAACTGTTGACATTTGGGGCCGGATCATTGTGTATCCTGAGGGGCCTCCCTGCCCCCCACCCACTGATGCCGGTAACACTTCCCTTCCGCTCCTTCGTGACAACCAAAAGTGTCACCAGCCTGTGTCTTCAGGAGGGCAGAGTCCCCACAGGTGAGAACTGCTGATTCAGATCCTTTAGTCGTAGGATCGGAATCAGTGATTTTTTCTTCCAACTAGTTTTCTAGCTACGTGCAGTTTTAATGGGCTTCTCATTTCTTCAGCCTTTATCTTCATGGGCTGCATTTTGCTTCCTTCCGCTGCAAAACTGAAATAGACTGTAGCGGTGAGCAGTCTGCTTTTTTATTAAACTTTCCAGGGTGTTTTTCCCCTCAAGGAAGGGAAGTATGCCAAAAGCATTCTCCAGCAGATAATAAAATAATTGGCAGTAGCAGGCATTAGGTCTTTTTTTTTCTTCTTGCCGTGAGGAGGTTATTAACAGGAAAAGGGTGTTATACTTAATGTTTGTGAATAATTGTGTCTACCAAAATGATGAGGTGGCTTTGTCCACTGCAACCCTAGCAGCTGACAAATTACCCGGTAGGCTCCGCTGCGTTTCCTAGGACCGCGGAACACCTTCTTATGCAAGACACGTTTCTCCAGATTCAGAAGGTCATTCTAATGGCTCAGCTATCTCAATTGAAACAAAAGTTCAGGGCTTATTGTTCAACCGAGTCTCTAAAAATATATTGTGACTGCAGTGGCGCTTTTACATTGCTAATGAGGTCCCTGTTTCAAAAGAGAATCTGAAATGGTAAGGCAAGCACTGTGAGGTACTGGCAGCCTGTGCCTTAGAAATAATACAGGAATATAGTAGTGTCGTCATGTAATCAGTAAGGAAGAACCTGAATGGCCTGCCCCTATTACTGGAGTAGGAAAGCAAGTACCTTTAAAATCATGTGGAACAGTGGCGTCTCGTTTCCAGTCAGTGTAAGCAAGGTATTTGTGCTTGGGTGGCAGGGGTCCCCAAGCCGACCCTCAGGCTCTGTGATCTGCTCAAGTCTCTGCGGCCCGCGGGCCGTAGTTTGGAGACCCCTGTGCTAGACAGATTCATGGCACTCGGCAACTGTTTGACTCACAGTTGGTTACGGCGAAGAGCCACGTGGTATAATGCACACCACAGGGACCGTAGTTAACAGCAGCATAGTCTGTACTTGGACATTGCTAGATCTTAAATGTTCTCAGCACAGAAAAGGTAACTATGGAGGCGTTAACTTGCTTGTGGCGATCATGTTGCAGTAGATACGTGTGGCGGATCGTCACGTTAAACATGCACAATGTTATGTCAGCTGTACGTCAGTAAAGCTGGGCAGGGCAGGGGAATGCAGACCACAACCAGCACGGGAGCGGCGAAGGTAGCGCAGGAGAATGCAGGTGCACGCCTGCCTGGAACGCCCCCGCCCCCATGAGGTGCACGTGAGTGCGTGCTGCTCCCCGCAGCGATGTCCAGAGGCAGGTGGGGAGTGTTGATAACTACTCGGCTTTGGTGTTCAGGGCTTTTAGTGGGGGTCAGTCCCGTGGGTGTGCAGCACCTGCTAAGGAGGGCAGAGGGACAACTTGGAGAGGACCTGGCTGTCCACACTGCCTCAGTCACAAGCCCAGGGTAAATCTGGGTAGTGGCTACAGAGCTGTCACTTGTGCATTTGTGTGTGTGTTGTAGTGCCATTTTTTGAACGCAAGGGTGGGTAAGTAGCCAGAGAACATGATGCCCCCAGGCCTTTGCTGTCGACAAGAATGTGATGCCCCCTAGCGGGCTTGGGCATCAGGGATTCACGGTCGCCCACCAGCTGCGCAGTCTGCGTTCCCGCTGCAGTGCCGGCCCTGCACTCACACTGCCCTGCGTGTGTGTCCCGAACAAACCTGTAGTAACTGAATTGTTCCCGCTGCAGTGCCGGCCCTGCACTCACACTGCCCTGTGTGTGTGTCCCGAACAAACCTGTAGTAACTGAATTGTTCCCGCTGCAGTGCCGGCCCTGCACACACACTGCCCTGAGTGTCTGTCCCGAACAAACCTGTATTAACTGAGTTGTTTCCTAACACACCCTCTGGTGAGGGCCCGTTTGCAAATGAACGAGCTCTTCATTCAAAAAGGGTGTTTTCCTAAACTGTTCTCTCCGTTTAATTGTGACCACTTAGAGTAGCAAAACAGAATCAGGAGCCGTTGCTGTGTCCCATGGTCCTGCTGCCCCGGTTCCGGGCAGTTCGGGTTGTGTGGTCTTTTCTAAATTTACCATTCTAATTTGTCCGGGTGTAAAAGCTGAGGTTCAGATTTGCCGCTCTTGTGCTCATTAATGTGTTAGAGAGGGAAAAAGTAATTAGAATGAGAATCACTAGAGTGTTTCCCCCAGTGGTTTAAATATGCCTTGTTCAATAGAAGCAAACAATTTCCATTGGTATTCACATCAAAAAGCAAAGGTGAGATCCCGTTCAAGACGCTTTAGGGCTTCTTCTTGTCACGTCCTGCTTTAGAAGTTGGCGATGTGAACAAGCCGAAGATGGTTTGAGTTTGCTTTTCTAGCTAAGATGAAGTAGCCACTTCCCAGGTGCCCGTTTCAGAGTTCGTGCTGCATTGCATGGAAGGCCTGCCTGCTCTGAAATTCTAACGTGACCTTAAACGCGCCGGCCTTTCTACATTTCATTTCCTGCCAGCTCCCCTCCCTTTCTGCCTTCCAGACACAACGCTATCCGTGTCTCCCAGGTTCCCGTGTGTGACTCCACCGCTGTGTCCTCCTCTGTGCACTGCTTCAATGCCATTGCCCCACGGTGCCGTCCTTTTCTCCCGTGCCACACCCATGTGTGCGGTCAGCACGCTGCAGCCTTACAAGTCGGGGGTCCCCCAGCCTCTCCATCGCAGTCCCCGCTGCCGTTGGGGTGCGTACTTCCTGCTGCTGTTGGGGTGCGTACTTCCCGAGCATTCCTGAACACAGCTCACACTTACCCCGCCCACTTCCTGACACCGTCCCGCCCCTCTGCAGAAAGGCTTCCTCTACTCTTTACTCATACCCACAATTAATGTAAGAACACTGGACTCGTGTTCAAGTGTTTCTTTAGTACGGTTTTCGGGGCCGCAACCAGCTGAGGCTCAGGCCTCGGCGCTGGCTCTGGGGCAGCACGTCAGGGCAGGCAGCGCCCGGCCCGGCCCGTGGGCGCTGCCTCAGCCCAGCCAGGGGTGGGCCCAGGGGGAAGCAGCAGCCTTCTTAGGAGCTGCCTGGACGCTTCCCAGGTGTAGAGGACACGAAACGTGTTGGCAGAGTCCGGGCCTGCCAGGCGGCTGAGCTGGACTGCGCTGCCCCTGGGGGGTCCAGGCCCCGTTAGCGAGGCCAGCTCGTCTTTCTTTTGGGTGCCAGCCAAAGCCGGTCCATTTACGCTACACCCGTGCTGGGGCGGCATCAGGAGCGGTCTGCAAGCGCCTAAAGCGTTCCCGCCACACTCGGGTTTCCGTCGCAAAGTGTCACACAATTAGGACAGATGCTGAGAACTGGGTCTTGAGTCCTTTTTTTAGATAAAACACGTGGAAATGTAACGCTGATATGAACGTGTGTGTTGCATTAGACCGCATAATCCAAAAGAATTCTCATATTTTTGTGCTTTTTACCTTGGATGCAGCTACAGTGTACATATGATAAGAATTGGTTTTGGGGGGAAGCCGGATGACTCACTCACTTTGCAGCCCCAGGGACCAAGGATTGAATCCCGGCCCATGTGGACCCATGTGCTGAACTGGGGTGTGCACCCCATGCAGGAGGCCCCCAGTTTGGTTCTCACTAAGGTGAGCTCCACGCTGGAGGCCTCATGACCTAATCACTTCAAAGGCCCCCACCTCCTAACACCGTCATTTCAGGGGTGTGGGTTTGTAGTCCATAGCAGAAACGGCGTGCGTGCGTGCATGTGTGCATGCGTGCGTGCATAGTCAGGTTGGCGTTTTTGTCCTATAAAGAAACAGGGAGTAAATATCTTCAGTTTTATGGTCCACATTGTGTCCGTTGTCACCATCCAACTCTGCCATTGCAGCATTGAAATGAAAGCAGCCGTATGTAATACATCAATGCATATGTGTGGCTGTGTTTCAACACAACTTAATTCACAAACACAAGCAGTGGGCCAGACTTGGCCTGTGGGCCTCATTCTGCCTACCCCGGACATCGACAACGAGAAATAAACATCTCCCTGTCGGCTTTGGATACCGTAGCTGTCAGCATCCAGGTATGCATGTCTGCTAAATACTTGATGAAGATTCTGCTTTAAATGCCCCGAATTGGTGCCCTTGCCGTTTCAGCTGCAGAATCAAAACCAGCCGCCCAGCTGCCCGAGTATTCTGTCTGCTTTGCTCTGCCAAATATGCAGTGTCTCTAAGGGCCAGTGGGTGATCATTTAACAGGGTTGGCTGTTGTATCAGGCCAACATCGACTGGGCAAAATGGTTCTGTAGACAACTCAAATGGTTTACGAAGCCATGTGTGAAAGCGGTGCAGTTTAGTGGTCTCATAATTGCAAGAAACGCAAAGTGTGTACTTGGTTTGTTTTAAATCTATTTTAATTGCCTATTTGGGTGAGTTCAAAGTCATGCACACACTGTTTTCCTGTTTCTTGAGATTGTAGCACCTTTCCTTCCAAAAGGAAAGGACTTTACTCTTGAAGATCTTCCCGTGCTTTATATAAAACGTAGTGCCTGTTGTAAGCCTTCCTCCGTTTATGATCATGCCTTCTTTTCCCCTCGGAAATATTCTCACCGCATCTGTTAATTCCCCATTTTACTGTCATCGAATTCTGTGACCAATTGCATGTACAGGGTGACTTGCTTTTTGATGACAAAAATCCACCCATTGCGTTTATAAGTCAAGTAGAAGTGTGAGCAGGATAGATCTGTGGGTAGAGTTCTTTGGGGGTTTTAGTTCCTCTAAGTTCTTACTTCTCAGCTGTGGTGTGGGGTCTGTGAGGGAATATCTGGAGACATTTTTGGTTGTCACGACTGAGAGGCAATCTGCTGGCATCTACGATGAGAGGAGAGGGAAGGGCAGAGCAACAGAAATGTCCTTTCATGGAGACGCAGTTCCTCTGGCAAGCGTTTCGTTTATTGCAAAGCCTGGGTGTATTTCGATCACGAGAAGCAGATGTGCTGGTGGTGTTGCGTCTGATGGAAGTGGGCCATTCACTGCCCGCTTGTTGGCTGATGAAGGTGACACGCTCGGGACATGGGGGTGGGAGGCAGGGTGTGGGCTTCACAAGGCAGGGAGATGCCTCAGGGCCCCACGCAGCCCACCAGCATGTCGGGTGAGCACGTGGCAATGTCAGCACTGCCTTGGCAATGAGGCTCCTTGGGTCCTCACGGGCAAGGGGCTGACAGAGCAGAAGGGCAACTATGCCAGCCTGTTAGCGCCCAGAAAGTCCAAAGGCTCCAGCCCTGTGAAATACGCCACTTCAACACCTGGAACCTGCTCTGCCCTGCACAGTGGGCAGAACATTGTCGCACGGGAGCGACCCTGCCCTGTCCCAGAATGGCCTCCCCTTCTCTGCCTGAGCGATGGGAAATACAAGCAGGGAGACGGGTCAGAGCCACGTGGGGACGCCCTTGGCCCCTGCCAGCCCTGAACTGCCCGGAACAAGCCGGGAACTGCGGGGCAGAGGCTCATAGTACTCACAGGTCCCCAGACCCCCTCGGCCTCTCCGTTACTAAGAGCTACAAGCTCCCGTGGACCCATGGGGGATAATAAGCCGCACCGGGCTGGCTGCCCGTGGAGACCGCCTGCAGCGGCCTCCCACAGTGGGAGCCCCTTCCTGTCCTTGAGGAAGGTCATCGCAGGTTCCTGATGGCCCACGGCCCCCCACGGCAGCTGCTCCCCTGCCCTGTCGGGTTGCCTCCCTTCCTCGGTTGAAGAAGGCACTGCGCTGTCTGCACCTGCAGTAACATCCTTCCTGCCTGTTCTGCCTGTGTTCTCAGGCGCCTTCTTCCTTCCCGGCAGCCCTTGCAAGCGCCAGGCGTTGTGTTGACCAGCAGCCTGCTGAGGAGGTGCTCAGTGAGGACTGTGGGCTGGGGGAAGCGGGCAAGCAGTGTCTCTCAGCCCAGGGAGAATCCCCACGTTTTCGGTGCAGCGACTCAAGGCCACACCGACCGGTCCCGACCGGCGTCTGTCTGTGCCTGTGGCTGCCATTCATTCCCCCCGCACTTGCCAACCCCCGTCTTTTGCACTTGCTATGACCACTTCATTCAAAGTGGGTTTTGATACATAACTTGGTTCCATGTATCTTATTTCTGCGTCTGCCTCTGAAGCAAGGAGGGTGCCTTGCGCCCTCCCGCCCAGGCCTCGCCACCCCCACTGCCCTCTTTCCCTCTCGCTGCAGGTTTTTCCCACTCAGCATTCACGTTCGGGATCGAGAGCCATATCAGCCAGTCCAACATCAATGGGACGCTAGTGCCGCCCGCCGCCCTCATCTCCATCCTGCAGAAGGGCCTCCAGTATGTGGAGGCCGAGATCAGCATCAATGAGGTACATGCACCCCACGTGGGGCGGCGACCTGGCCCCCTCACCAGCCATCCCCTGGGACCCAGGAGAGCTCAGAAAGCCGATCCCTTCGCGCAGGCCCCGGTGCCCCTTACGCGGGCACGATTTCCACGTCCCTGCAGAGACTTGGCGGCATTTCTGTACGTCTGTCCTGCAGCAGCCTTACCTGGACGGCTGGAGGCCTGAGCCGGGAGGCCTGAGCCGGGAGGCTGAGCGCTGAGGGAGCTGATGGCTGTGCCCTGGCTTTCTCCCCAGGACGGGACTGTGTTTGATGGCCGCCCCATAGAGTCCCTGTCGCTGATCGACGCTGTGATGCCCGATGTGGTGCAGACGCGACAGCAGGCCTTCCGGGAGAAGCTTGCTCAGCAGCAGGCGGCGGCGGCCCCGGCGGCGGCGGCAGCTTCCCAGCCCAACCCACCAAAGAGCAGCGAGACCTCCGTGAATGGGGATGAGAACAAAAGCCACAGCACCAGTAAGTGCGGGCCCGGGGCTGGCGGGCTCTTGGCGGCTCCTCCTCCGCTGAGTCCGCGGCGCTCCTTCAGGGTCTTGGTCCCTCGCGTTCTTCATCGGAATCCTTGCACACGACGTGCTTCGCTCCCACAGCCTCAGTTTCAGGAAATCACGCGACTCGGAGAGCTCGTGTCCTGTAACAAGAAGCACGGTGTGATTACTGTGTCACACAGTTTTGTGGTGGCCCCTGGCCCCATAAGCCAGCCTTTCGCGCTGACAGTTTCCAGCCAGGTTCTCGCATGAGAGTCGTTCGCGGTGATTGAGAGGCCCCGTCCTGTTAGGTAATTGCCCAAAGATACGGGGCCAATAAGTCAGAGAGCCGGAATCTTCACCCAGAGATCATATGCTGCTTATAACTTCACAGGGCCTGCTTTGGGGTCTGAGTTCAAGGCGTGCTTGTGCATACACACATGTGCATGCGCGTTGTACACGCATATGCGTGTGTGCACGCGTGCACCTGTGTTATGCAGGTGTGCGTGTTTTCCTTATTTGAAAATGGTTTTGCTGTGAACAGCCGGGCAGCCTCAGCCGTCCTTGGAGGTTGAAATGGGCCTGGTACTGACACCTGCCGCCGCGGCTTCCTCACGTGCAACAGGCTGGCCACCTGAGAGGAGGCGACAAGTGCAGCGCCGCCCGGCGGCAGGTCGTCCCGCCCAGACGCGGGCTAACGCATTGTTCAGCTCTCTCCCCCGCTCGACCGTCAGATCCAGCACGTAGCGGGAAGCCTGTGGAGGCACCAGGCCGCGTAGGTGACCGTAGGATGACTTCAAGGCCACCTGGCTACTGAAATGGAAACCCTTCCCACCAGCAGCTCCATAATCCTATGAACAGGGTCCCAAGTGGTGGCGGGGAGAGAAGAAAGTCTGTAGCATGGACCACACGTAGCTGATTGGCTGTGCACTCACGGGGGATACAACCCTGGAGTTTTCCAAGTTCAGTAGGAAAAAAGAATCGTCACTGTTCTAGTCTTCCATCACAGAAAGGAATTTGTAGTTTGGGGAACTTTGAGGACCCTCTGTCTGCGAGAACAAATTTTGTGGGCTTTTCAACTTGCACTGAGTTCTTTTTGATCTTAACCTGCTGGAGCGTGGCCACGCTGAGACGGGTGCGGCCTGAAGCCCGGCAGCAGGGGGCGCACGGGGCGGCTTGTGTGCGTGCCCGTGGGCCCCTGGTCCCCTCCTTCCCAGCACATTCCCAGCGTGAGCCGTTCCCCGAGGCCTGCTGCACCTGCACTTCACCCCCATGGGATGCAGCCACACCCCGGGGCTGGAAGTTGCATTTCATGCTCACCTTCACGAATACTTTGGCTTTGCCACTGGGGGGTGGGGGAATAACCATTTTTCCAGGTGGTTCTGTAGAGGGTGGCATGTAGTGCGACTTGTCCCCACCGTCACCAAGTTGACCTGGAAACCCAGAGCCCAGATGCCATGATTCATCCAGGGCGGGGCCTGGCAGTGCTCTTGGCTTGAGAAGTCTGATAGGAAGGTGACTCCAACAAGAAGAGCATTTGAGTGGGGCGGGCATTACGATGGCATCCACCGGCAGGAGCGCCGCAGATAACGAGGGGACACCTCAGAGGTGCTCCCAGATGGAATGCCTCGCTGTCAGGAGCGCAGGACTCAGGCTGTGGGCACATCGGCCCACGTGCACGCTGTCAAAGTGAACGTGGACCGAATTCCACAAACGCTGTGGTCTCGTACTCAGCAGAGATCGCGGATGTCACATTGGGAGGTGTGTTTCTGAGATGTAAGGGCCCCGGCCGTGAGTTCCTCTTGTGTTGCTCAGCTGTGCCACCTTTCCTGTTTCCTACGACAGATAACCATTCGAAACCAATGGAAATCGATGGGGAAGTTGATATTCCATCCAGCAAAGCCACCGTGCTGCGGGGCCATGAGTCCGAGGTGTTCATTTGTGCCTGGAACCCCGTCACGGATCTTCTCGCTTCTGGGTAAGGAAGTCCCGCCGGGGCCACCCCAGGGCCTGGAGCACGCGCCCGCCCCTCACCTGTGGCTTCTCCCCACTGTGTGCTGCTACCCCGGTCCGCACTCTGCCGTGGTCCTCGGCCCAGCCACGTTCTGGCAGGTGGGGACCGATGCAGACAGTATCGGTCACCCAGCACACCCCTGCAACCACTAATACTGAATGCCAGCTGGACCTGAGAAATGAACGTTAGAAAAAGAAAAAGGGGAAGCCGGGATGGCTCAGTGGGTTAGGCGCTCACTTTGCAGCGCTGGGGACCAAGGATCGAATCCCAGACCCGGCCCGTGCGGACCCATATGCTGAACTGGGAGCTCCCCCAGTTCAGTTCTCTCTCTCTCTCTCTCTCTCTCTCTCTCTCTGTCATAAATAAATAAATAAATAAAAATATATTTAAAAAGAAAAAGGGCACTACGGCCGGAGACGTACACTACAATGACGTAGTAAACTGCAGTTACGCGGCACAAACGTGAGGGAAGAGGCTCCGCGGGTGAGCGGGACCAAGGGGCAGGACGGCCACGGGGCAGGGACGCCTGACCGGGCGACACGGCCCGCGGCTGACCTGCCCACTGGCGCCGAGAGCTGGACGCTTGTGCTTCCTTCCGCAGCTCTGGAGACTCGACGGCAAGGATTTGGAACCTGAACGAAAACAGCAGCGGGGGCTCCGCGCAGCTCGTGCTGAGGCACTGTATCCGCGAAGGCGGCCACGACGTCCCCAGTAACAAGGACGTGACCTCGCTCGACTGGAACGTAAGCCGCCACCTCCCGGGCGCCTGGGCATCTGTGATGGGCGCGTGGGTGCCCGCCCCGGGTCCTCCGTTTGTGGGTGCTCACGCAGCCAGGCCGGGGGGCGCAGCCGGTGGGTTTCGGGCGCTGTTGCTTTCCGGCGATCATGCACGTCTGTGAGGCATGTCGTGCTTTTACGGGGAGCTGTCCTTCTGGGGACATGATGTCCGCCACGGAGCGTGACTTTCCCCCTTGACACCTCAGTGGCAAGTGTTCTGCGCATTGACCCGTGGGACACACGACTGTGTGACCTTTTCACTCTGGCACTCCGTTCTCTTCCACACCCAAACACACGTTTCAAAGCTCACTGAAGTCTCCCGGGTCCCATCCTAACTGCCATGACTCTGTCACCAGTGTGAAGTCCTGCGCTGGCTCTCCTGGCTGCTTGGGTGAGGCCTTTGCTGGGACCCCATGGTTGGCACGAGTCGTCCAGCCCCGGCACAAGGCGGCAGGCTCTCTTCCGCTTGGTCACGGCTGCCCGCTAAGCGGCCTGTGTTGCTGTTTCTTTCTGGCCCGCAGAGCGACGGGACGCTGCTGGCTACAGGTTCATATGACGGCTTTGCACGGATATGGACGGAAGATGGTGAGTCCTGCCCGCTTGTGTCGGGCTCAGGGAACAGGGCCTTTGGTGTGTGCTCGGCGTGAAGGAGCCCTGACCGTGGGCTCAACGTGTTTGTCCGTTTGCACAACAGGCAACCTGGCCAGCACTCTAGGCCAGCACAAGGGCCCCATCTTTGCCCTGAAGTGGAACAGGAAGGGGAACTACATCTTGAGCGCCGGTGTGGACAAGGTGAGTACCCGCTTCAGGCACCTCTTTGGTCCGTCAGCGTTCATTTTTCATCCCTAGATAACATCAGGTGTTTGCTTAATTCTGAGGCCTTCTGTTTTCCCTTAAGAAACCAGAAGAGCGTGTTTACTTCCGGTTTTCGGGGGTTCATCGTACCGTTCCTTCACGACACATCATCTGTTACTACACCGTTCTCTGACCTTTGTAACAGAATTTCTCCCGTTTATTTGGGGTACATAGTTCAGTGACAGCCTTCAAAGGCAAGCATATTTGCTATCTGGTCTTTGGCAAGAAAGGTTTGCTGACCCCTACACGGGAGTGTAACCCTCTGGGTGAATGAATCATTCATTCTGACTTTAAGTCAATGAACGCTTCATTCAAACTGGGCAGCCTAGTATCTCATGTTGAAAAAGCTGAACAGGTTGAGTGTTTGCCTTGCAGGGTTCATCAAGTCCCGGCCCCGGCCCGTAGCAACCCATCCGTAACTACCAGATGGCAGCGAAGGTGCTCGCCTCCCGTGTGGGAGGCCCCCGGTTCAGTCCCCGCCCACGTGGCCCCACACCCACCCGTGTGGAATGAAACCATGTCATAGGTAACGAGGTACGACTATGGGAGGCGAGCACCTTCACCGCCACCCCCGAGGTCACCAGTTGCGCTACAGGCCAGCATGTAGGTTTGCACGGCCCAGGGCTGGGAATTGAACCCCGGACCTTGAGATTGTGAGGCAAGCACTCAACCGCTGAGCTATCCTTGCATCCCTATATCTAAGATTCTTAAGCGCTTTTGTGAAATTAATGGTTTCTTTTGTCCAATGGATATTAAATGTAAATAGCCCCAAAGTGATACAATTGCATCAGAATTGTGAAAGACTTTATATACTCCCTGCAGTGCCAGATTTATTTTGTGAGTGCCTAAATTAAAGTTCGACTCCTCCAAACAAACAAAAGCTGAGTGTTGGTCTAAAGCTGACCCAAAACATAGAGAAGAAACAAGTTTCCAAGATATTCGGCTGCTCCAACTATTCCCTCTAAACACGTCTACTGTCCACGCAACTTACGAGCACTTCTTTAGACAAGGGCTTTGTTGTCACTAACAAGGAGAGGTGTACAGGTCCTGACTCAGTTGATTAAGACCTAATTCCAGCAGTATTTGCTGAGGTGCCTCCAGCTGCTTCCTCTAAGTGTTCCAACCTCAGTACGTTCATAAGGACTAATGGTTTAGTGTGTTTTCTGGGGCGAGAAGAATAGTGAGTAACTTTTTCTTTTTGTGTGTCCACCACAGACAACAATCATTTGGGATGCCCACACAGGCGAAGCCAAACAGCAGTTTCCGTTTCATTCTGGTGAGTATTTGGTTCTTGTGTTGTAACTTAAGAATCCAGAGTCCTGTAAAGGTTCCATAAAGTGACTGTGAGTGCAGAGGAAGGTGTCCATGGAATGTCGCTGGTGGGGACAAAACCCATTTCGTGGTCAGCGTTGCTGTTAAGGTTTGCAAGAGATACATGCACCCGCATGAAGTTTAAATCCGGATATCTGGAATATAAGATACGGAATCTTTTCCCTCTCCTTTTCTCGCTTCCTACCTAAAACAAATCAAGTCAGACCAGCACAGTTCCAGGCAGGAGCAGGGAGCCCGGTCTTGTCCTCTGCCTGTATGACCTGGGCCAGGGCAGAGGCACGCTCTGCATGCCCAGAGCGCGGGAGGCCTCTGGGGTCTTGGCCCAGAGCATCCGCTCGTCCCTGCAAACGTGGAAGGAGCCGCCTTTCAGGTCTATGAGGGCAAGAGCTTGTGTTCACGCTGAGCACCTTTTTTTGTTTTTGACCGAGACAGAGAGAAGGGGGAGGCCCTGAGCCGTCTCCATGGTTGTACGTCATCCGTTTTCCACACGGTTTTCTTCCACACAGGTGGGCGGGGGCCGCGCAGGCCGGGAACTGCTTCTAATCATGTGACTGCATAAGGCTTCTTTGCTGCTTCTGATTGCTCTGTGCACGACTAGTAAACGGGGTGTCCTCCGTCTGTCCTCCACCCACAGCCCCTGCGCTCGATGTGGACTGGCAGAACAACACTACCTTCGCCTCGTGTAGCACGGACATGTGTATTCACGTCTGCAGACTCGGCTGTGACCGCCCAGTCAAGACCTTCCAAGGACACACAGTAAGTGCGACTTCTGATTAGGGGACTGGAGTCCATGGAGGTGTGACACCTTGCATTACAAGATGCTGTGCCAGCCCCTTTGCTGCTTAGCCTATGGTGGTCTCAGGTGGTTGGATTAACCCACTTAGGGCAGACAGTGGAGACAAAACTGACCTTCAGATCAGTCAGATGTTGCCTTTTGCTGGACAGAATTCAAGTCGCTATTAGACAAATGTATGAGGACATAAAGGAATGAGTGATTAGATGGGGAATGGCAGCAGAGAAAAGAAAACGATATGAGTATTCATCAAAATAGAAGTCCAATGCAGACCTGAGAACGGAGAGGTATAATGTCTGAAATGACTTCATGGATGGGTTTGAGAGCAGATTGGAAATTGCAAAATAAGTAACGCACCTGATGCGAGATCCTAGAAATTTTGGTCAGTTTGGCTCGACTGGGTGGAGAACGTGGACGTGGACGTGGAGCCGGAGGAGCTCGGACGCCAGCCGGCTTCTCGTGGGCCTCCTCAGCACGGCCCGGGAGGCCGTTCGCAGCGTTTCCGGAGCAGCCCTGGGTTTGAGCGCCTCGCACCTGCAGTGCCCCCCGCCCTTGGCTCTCACACACCTCTTGCCACTAATATGACCAACAGAAACCTCATTGTTGTCAACACTAGGGTCTGTGTCCTCGGGTCCCTGTGTCAGAAACAGGGTGCTTCTCCATCACAGGCCTCCGCTGTCCTGTTGCCATGTCGTCGTGGTGACACACTGACACTTGTCTTTTATCTTTCTGGTCTAACCGTGTTTCTCCTCTAACACGGGACCACCCACACGCTTTTGCTAGGAAGTCTTTGCGACCTTCTGCTGTCTCCTTTGTGACTTTGCCTCCATCACACACTGCGCTTGGCTCGTTAAAGGGGTCTTACTGGCAGCTCAGCGTTCTGCACAGGACATGAGTGGACTGTAGTGGAGTCTTTTTGTCCCAGGGCCGGTGAGCTGTTTCTGGATGCTTTCTTAGTGGCTCGGGCTGCAGAGGGGGAAAGGAAAACCGCACTGTCCAGAGCAGTCCCTTCCACCCTGCAGGCCATCAGGGGGACTGGCTGTGCCTCCCAGGCTGCAGACTTCTGTCCGTGGGTTCTTCAGTTGCATTCAGAGCCACCAAAGTTGCCACTGTGCCTGGGTCACACCTCTCATCAGGCATCAGCTTCTCTTGGTGCCCTGGATCCACTTTCTCATGCACACGTGTGCGCATGCATGATCCAACGCTTTCGCCATCCTCTGACTCACCTCGTGGCCTGAACGCCAAACTTCCTTCCTCCCTTTTTTCTGGGCCATCTACAATTGGTACCACCTGGAACCACAGATGTGGCCTTGACACTTTCCTTCCTTTACCCTTCAGACTCAGTGTCCTTAGCCAGTAACATGACCTTACAACATATCATTCAAATCGGAGCACAGGGCAGTGGGAAATTCATTATGGCTGCGAAATTACTTCATTGTGAGGCCAGGACAGCAAGCACAAGTGGGGACTGTCCTGGGCAAATGGGACCCTATTAGAAGGCCCCCAGAAAACACAGCCCGCACACCCATCACCTCGCTGCCACCATTTGTCCTCACTCACCCCCCCAGCACGCCAGCCCCACCCACGTACCGTGGCTCCCTTCTGCGGTGCTCGTGGGCTGTGCTTTTGCTCCTCCTCCAGCCCTGCGGCTGGAAGGCTGCCCGTCGCCTTTTCCTGTCCGCGCCGGCCTGCTGGAACCCTGCGCTGGGCCGTGTGGCTGTGTTTTGTGGACACGTCTGTGTCCTCTGGGTCTCCAGCCCCGCCCCCTGAAGGAATGCGTGTCCCGCGCTGTGTCCTAGCAGCGGTTCCCGTCTGCACCTGGCCGCCCTTGTGCACCTGAGCTTGCCAGCGTGCCTGCTTGTGCACTCAGGCCACCAGACACCTATGTCTTCACGCTTTCCCGCCTCCCCCCACTGCACCCCACGCAGCCTCAGGGGAACTGTGCTGGCTTTACAGGCAGGAGCTGTGGCAGCGGAAGTGCGTAGGAAAGTGGTGTCAGTTTTAAAACAGCTGTGGTCGCATTGGTGTCACGTGCTGCCCTTATATGTAAATTCATTCGGCTCCCTTCTTGGCAGTGATTTGTTTTTTCTTAGAGAGATACGGATGAGGGTGGCGGGTTTTATATGGTGTGCGGCTGTGCTTTTAAAGGTTGTCCCAAAATTCACGCAAGAAGTAATTTTGCACGATAATTGCGAACTGTAGCTGCCAAACCTTCATTATTTTAAAAATATTGCTCAACAATGAAAACGCGTTGTTCTTATGTGGAGCGCTCCATTTTTAATAACCCTGAACTGTCAGCTGTCACGCTGTCTTTTTTTTTCATTGGCAACACTTGACCGCACAAATGACGCAAAATTCAAATCTTGCGTGAGTTTTGGGACACCCTTTATAAAGGGAAAGGCAGAGTAAGAAAAGGAAGGAAACATGTGCATCCTTGGTGAGGGGCTTTGAAATCCAGGGTGAGTACAAACAGACTCTGCAGAGAGGGCGGCACGCTGGACGGTGGTGGTACATACGCACAGACCTTTATTTCTTCCTCAAACCTTTGCTCTTTCAGAATGAGGTGAATGCCATCAAATGGGACCCGTCTGGACTGTTGCTAGCATCCTGCTCTGATGACATGACTCTAAAGGTAACGCGGTGCCTGGTGCTCGCAGCCCGTGGACTCAGTGCTGAGCTCACTGCTCTGCTCTCTGGCTCATGGTTGTTAGGAGCCCTCTTCCCGCCCCTAGAATTTTTCCCGTCGTGAACTGGGTGACTTGCTGTCACTAGTTCACTGCTGTTGATGGTTAAGGATCCCGCTGACAGTCCTTCCCAGGCCCCTGGCCTTCTGCACCGGCAGCCCCAGCGTCCTGCCCACCCGCGTTGAGCGCTGAGCTTCACCGGGGTCAGAAACCTCACGGGCGCTCCTGGCCTGACATGTTTGTTGGAAGCAATCCCGGTCAGACAAGCAGCGTTTGCTCACGTCGCTCCCAATATGTTCTCCAGATCTGGAGCATGAAGCAGGATACGTGTGTGCATGACCTGCAGGCTCACAACAAAGAGATATATACCATCAAGTGGAGCCCGGCCGGGCCAGCCACCAGCAACCCAAACGCCAACATCATGCTCGCAAGGTGAGGGGACACGGCCCCAGCCCAGCCTCTGTGGCTGAGCCGGCAGCGCGGCCCTGGCACTTCACTCGGATTCGAGGGCAACAGAACGCTTTGCTAAGGTCTGCTGTGAACTTGCTCACGCCCTTCCGAGCAAAACGAGACGTAGCTCACTTTGTAAGGGCCCACTAGGTGCAGCTCTCAGGTGGCACGTAACTGGGGTGAGGACCTTTTCAACAACGACGCTGGGAGGTGTGCGATGTGTGTCCAGGCTTCCGCCGCCGTGGGCAGGTTTTTATTACGACAGAGAAGGGACACGATTCGGTGTGGACCTCAGCCTTGGTGGGCTCAGTTCAGGTAGGACCTGCAGGTGGTCAGAAGTTTGAGTGGCAGGAAGGGGCTCCCCAGCCTCAGGCAGATCAGACCAAACCACCGATGCAGCAAAACCTTTCAGGCCCCAGGAGGGGCTGGGAGGGCCACCAGTCAGTCACTTCCCGGGGACGAGGGGCCATAAGTGGCCTTGCTGCCTCCATAAAGCCACGTCACCTTAGACCACCGTCAGCACAACAGTCAGGTTCCAACTTTCACTGGACCCATTCAGGATATAGCGTTCCTCTCGAGGTCGTGTGTGTGTCTGTCTGTGTCTGTGTTTCCAATTTTTATAACAGGTTATCTGAGCCAAACTGAAGACGTGCCAGGAAGCAAGGTCTCAAATGCTCAGAAGAATGACACTTGGAGTTCCTTTTATTTTACATTCTTAAATAATTTATTTTCAATTACAGTTGGCATGCAATGTTCTATTAGTTTCAGGCATATAGCAGAGGGATTAGACATCTCTGTAGTGTATGAGGTGATCCCGCTGACTAATCTAGTGCCCACCTGGCACTGTACATAGCTATTACCATGCTACTGACTGTATGCCCGGGGCTGCGCTTTACATCCCCGTGACTATTTTGTAACTGCCATTTGTACTTCCCAGTCCCTTCCCCTTTTCACCATCTCCCCAACACCCTCCGGTCTGGCAACCATCAGTTTATTCTCTGCGTCTCTAAGTTTCTATTTAGTTTATTTTGTTCGTAGCTTTCAGACATAAGTTAAATAATGTGGTATCTGTCTTTCTCTGCCTGACTTATTTCACTGATCATAATACCCTCTCAGTTCATTCATGTTGTCACAAATGGTAAAATTTCATTCTTTTTTATGACCAAGTGACATTCTAGTGTATATATGTAGCACATGATCTTTGTTTTTGTTTTTTAAGATTTTCTTTGAAAGAAGGTGAGAGAGGGAGAGAAGGGGGAGGGCCCAGAGCAGTCTCCACAGATGCTCATCATTAGTTGTAAGGTGGTTTCATTCCACAGGTGGGTGTGGGCTGCACAGGGTGGGAACTGAGCCGGGGGCCTCCAATATAGGAGGCGAGAACCTTCGCCGCCATCCTGGCGGTTACCCGTTGATCCACAGTTCAGCACATGGGTTTACACGGGCCACGGATTCAATCCCTGAACCTCATGGTTCCAAAGCAAGCTCTCAACTTGCTGAGCTGTCCCGGCCTCCCCTTCATCTTCTTCTGAAAGAAGTGCCTTTAACGTGTCTTTTTTTTTTTTTAATTTATTGGGGTGACATTGGTAACAATTAGACAGTTTCCGGATGTAGGAGTCCACATCACATCACCCATGCCTCGCACTATGTGCCCAGCTCCCCGAATCAGCTCCCGTGTCTTGTAGTACTGGCGTGGCGGGGATGAACTCCAGCTTGTCCTTGTCTGGGAAGCTCTTTATCTGTCCTTTGACTCTAAACGACAGCCTTGCCAGGTAGAGTAGTCCTGGTTGTGCCTTGCTTTTCAGCACTTTGAATATTTTGTGCCAGTCACTCTGTCCTGCATGACATGTCTTGGTGTGAGCTGTTTATAGAAAAAAACACTGGAAGTGGCTTCGGTGGGCTTGCAAGTTGAGTGGGGTGGGCGGCCTCGGCAGCAGCAGGGATTCTTGTTGCTGACAGTCCTTGACCCAAGGGCATCACTTAGAAAACACTGGAAGGAATTCCTGCATCAGCTGAGAGGCTGAACCAAAAGCACACGAAGGCCGCGGTTCTCTTACTTCAATTGTCCGAAAGTCCACTTAAATGACTATAGTAGAGAACGTTGTAGAATCATTTTTTGGTGGCTTGGAAGGTGCTTTTCAATCACATGGTACCTATTATAAGCATTAATTACCTTTTAGTCAACAAGTATAAAAGGGACATAGCAGTAATGAGTCCCTGTGGTGAGAACAAGCAGCAGATGACAGCTGGTAGTATGTACTAGTCTTTTAAATTTGAAAATAACTAAATTTGCAGCTCATGAATGCGATTGCATACTTCAATGTGATTGCATTTTAATTCTTGTGGGATTAAAACTTTCATTCATTGAATTTGTTATTTTTCCGTATATATTAGTTAGTAACGATAAGTGTGTTTTAAATTATGGGAGCATTTAGAAAACATGGTAAATAGTCTATAAAAGTATGGTTCAAATCTGTAGGAAATGCGGAAACAAGAGAACATGGATATGAATTCATTTCCCCAATAACAGCATCAGAAAGAGTATGGGAGGGAGGAAGGAGGGAGGAAGGGAGGAAGGGAAGACATTTGTAACTGGCTTTGCTTTCAGTATACATGAGTCACGTTTTAGGAGAGACAAAGCGTACCCACGCCTTTATTCTCTCTCACAAGGTAAAAGCTCCGCAAGGGAAACAGCGCACGATGCCTGGGGGATAGGAGGCAACGTGTTCCCGGGGTGATGCTCTGTCTCCCATTTTTCCAGTGCTTCGTTCGACTCCACAGTCCGGCTGTGGGATGTGGAGCGAGGTGTCTGCATCCACACGTTAACGAAGCATCAGGAACCCGTCTACAGTGTAGCTTTTAGCCCTGATGGGAGGTACCTGGCCAGTGGCTCCTTTGACAAGTGTGTGCATATCTGGAGTACCCAGGTAATCCCCAGTTCCTGTCCCACAGTGACACCCAATAGGCACGTTTTGGGGGACCCAGGCTCGGAATAGCCGTTGGGGAACATGTGCTCAGAAATGAGTCACTCAGATGGAGCCTTGAAGCCAAGCCGACTCCCCAGGGGGACCCCAAGCCCGGTAGCATCTGCCCTGTGCTCCATGTGGGATGGAGGTCTTCTGGGTTTTTCCTCTGTTAGTGAAACACCAGAAATGGCGAGGGTGGATTTGTGAAAGGACGGCATAGAGAAGTGGCGTCATTGGTTAGGTACTGCCTACCGTCAGCAAGTCATCCCGGCACTTCTAAAGTCACAGATCTCTTGGAGGGATTTTAAAGCTTACTTTAATTCTCAGTGGGATGAAGCCCTTCTCTGAATATAAAAATATGTCCTGTTGAGCTGCTCTCTCCCATTGTAGGAAGTCTGAGAGATGCGCTTCTGTAGCCACCGGAGCGTTTACTGAACATCCTTTTAAGCTCCGCGCTCTTGGAACTTTGACATTTTCGTGGTAGCTTCTCAGGGGGTGAGAGGAGGGGCCCCTCCACCGCGTGGGTTCTGAGTGTGTCCTCCATCGTGAGTGACGATTGCTTTGCTTTGCAGACTGGAAATCTCGTCCACAGCTACCGAGGCACTGGCGGTATCTTCGAGGTGTGCTGGAGCGCCCGCGGGGACAAAGTGGGCGCCAGTGCGTCCGACGGCTCCGTAAGCGTTCCTGGGGTGTGCGGGGGGCGCGCGGGAGGACGGGAGGCCGGGGCGCCCACGCCCGAGTGCTTCCAGGGGGTGTGCGGGGGTCTCCTCTTGGGGCACGTAGTCAACAAACGCTGTTGGGTGAAGGAAACTTGTGGGCCGGTCCCCTACCGTCTGGGCGCCATGCCTGGGAGCGGGCTCCTCCCAGAATTCCTTCTCCTGGGCATTTTCTCAGGGGAAACGGGGTTCTCAACCAGGGCGATTGTGCCCCCACCCCCCAGGGCCGCAGGCGCCTTCTGATGGTCACTGCTGAGGTGGAGGCC
>PVKE010023282.1:0-24749 GCA_004027555.1 Craseonycteris thonglongyai
ATATTATTCTTTCATGATAAATTTTCCTGGCCCAAAAAAAAAAACGCGAAAGTGAAATATTGAAATCAAATTATCAGCCATACTGTGCATTTTTATAACAACTTTTTCATATTTATGAACAAATAGTACAACAACTTATACATTGCAGTTGATAAAAAAATTAAATTGCATTTTAAGTTAGTAAAAATCTATCTTGAAAAAGTGTAGGAAAATCGAATTTTTTAGGTACCACATGTACGGAATGCTGCTATCAAAAGTTGGGTCTGGAAATTTATTGTCTTCAGTAGCCTATATCTTGAAAACTTAATAAGTGATTTAAAAAATAAAAAATAGTTTTGAACATATATTTTACTTATCTACCCATACCTCGCTGGAATGCACCTTATGCTGAAACACAGTGTATAAACATAGTATGCATTTCACACCCCTTCTTCCCCCTTAGACTACTCCTATGACAACAAGTCGATTGCAACACACTTTTAAGATAAAAAGTAGATCTTATATACAGAAAAGTTGGCCACACCTGTAATAGACAATCAAGATGCTAAGATAAATTCGATAATAGATGTAAAACTGGGTAATATTTTAGGCATTAAAATTCAACGTTTGAAAAAATAGAATGTTCAGATAAATCCTTTCTTCAGGTCAGAAATTAATTTCATTTTCAGTGTGTGTGTGTGTGTGTGTGTAGGGGGATATTGCTTTGAAAAGGATCCATTTGCATCACAATGGAAATAAAACACCCTCATCACCACCATCAGCCCTCCACAAGTTCAGTTCTATCGTAAACAGAATTGTGAGATAGTTTGGATAAGGCCTGCAAAAGGCGCTGAGCTCACAGGCGCAGACATTCGCTGGAGGTGAAGTGTCCTGCCTGACACTGTCAGAATTTCACTGGAGGACAAGACAGCCACGGTGAGGAAATTAGGAAATGAGTAGTCTTACCAAATCCTCACAATAGCGATTCCTGCCTGTTCTGAGAGGACAAACCGTCTTGGCTTTTATTCTTTGACTTCTCCTTCCTCTGCCTTTGGCAAAGGCCATTAGACTCTGTGCAAGGCTTTCTACCAACAACACTGGGCCTCAGGAACAGTGCCTGTGTGCGTCCAGGGGACCCACCCACGGGGGTGCCCCGTCCATCCACCTAGACCCTCCATGAGACTGTGACTTTGTGTGCAGTTACAAACAATGTCAGCCAGATCAGGAAACAGAGAGGAAGCAGCACTTTCTTAAATGACTCAACCGACTTGTACAAATTTTTTAGTGAACATAAAGAAAACACAAGTAAAGGGAGTAGGAAAAAGAGGTAAAAGCATATAACACTGTTACTGTGAAGATAAAGGTGAAGAAGTTTAGCTTTCTATTCCTGAAGAGCGAAAATCCTGCCCACATTCTCTGAGAGTCCCTGGTGTCTGCCTTTTGTAAAAGTAGGCTTCTGAAGACTGAGAAAGGCAGAAATTTCTTTTTCAAAAGTCCAGTAGAATTTATAATTGAAATTTCTATCACTTCCTTAAAAAGTTTTTAGAGAAAGAATAGTTAAGAAACAAGCATTCCTGAAATACTTACAGGGACAATGAAAGCTTGTTTTGTGTTTATTGAATTTCTCCCTTTTAAAGGCTTTGTTGTTGAGAGCATTTCTATACTATCTCATAGAGAATGGTGTCCTGAACATTCTGATTTTGTCTTGTGACACACCTGGAAGTTTCTCTAGAATACAGAATACAGTGAATTTGCTGATTCTTGTGGGCACACGTGTTCAGTTTACAAAATCACCAATTTGTTTCGTGAAATTCCAATTGAGACCTCAGAAGCATTGTGTGAAGATGACAGGGCAGCCTGGGCTCCACCTTCACAAAGTCTGTGCCCCCTGAGTGGGCATGACCTAGTATCTCAATGTAGACATCACCCTGGCCATCTTCTCATTCTTTTGACCACCTCTGTATCCATTTTCTGAAAGGCTAGTTCATGTGTTTTGACTATTTTCCTATGTAAGTTTTACTCTTGTTTTCTAATTGCCCTCTAAAGATTATTTCTGATTTCTGGATATTAATTCCGTGTTTATTGTATGTTTTAAAAACAGTATCATTTTCCAGTTTTTAGCTTGTATTTTTACTTTTTTCATGGGGTGTTTTGATAAATGGGAGGTCTCGATTTAAATTAGTTTAATTAGCATTTTTTTCTTTGATGGTTAGCATTGTATGTATTGAACACATACACACACACACATTTCTATTCCCAAATCTTACATATATTCTCAGTCTTTTTGTGTGTTTAAAATTTATTGTAAGCATTTATATTTTTTATCTAATTATGTTTTTCTTGTAGTTATATAATATAAGGTAGAATGCAGTTTATCCCCCTCCCCATTTGGATAATTTTCCAAGTACAATTTATTAAAACAGTCCACCATTTCCTGATTAGTAGGTGTGATTATCTAGTTTTAATATTTGCAAACATTCACATATTTGGGAGCTTTCTGTTCTGTTTCCTTTGATCACAGTATGCATCAATGTGCTAATAGCATACTGTTTGAATTTCTGTAATACTGTTGTTGTTTTTTTGCCACAAGGTGTGTTTTATTTTCATGAACCATACAAATAAGTTTCTACAATATCCCAGGGCAAACCAGAGAATCTGGCAGTCCAATTGGGGGTGGGGGTGGGTCCCTTCAGAGACCCACAGGCCTATGGCAGAGGCACGGAATGCGGGGGTTCACAGTGCAGCTCGTCACTCGTGTCCATCTTGCAGGTGGCTCTTCCTCCACATAACTGGGATCTCCAAGATGACGAGGGTGGAGAGTCCTCCAGGTTCTTAAGAAATTTCACTCCGCTTCTCCTGCTCAATGGTCTCTTTGGTCGGCAGGGTGTTCTTCTCCTGCTTTTCCGTCTTCTTCAGTTTGGCCTTATCGAAGCTGGCGATTTCCCCTATGTCGGGCTTGTTTGCCATTGTCTCGAAACAATCCCCGGCCTTCGCTCCGAGACTAGGTCCCCGGTTCCCACTCGCTTTGCTGCAGAAAGAGACCTATAATACTGTTACAGGCCCTGCCTTCCCAGTTTTTAACTGCCCAATACTGGACTATGGCAATACTACAGATTCATTATACATGTATCATTTTTAAGCATTCTGATAACTATTACTAACTTTTGTAAATTGCTTTCATCGTTTTCATTTTTAATATAGTGTTAGTTTTCTGTCCTCCTTTTCTATTTATCACTTCTATTTATTGCTATGCCTAAAGTACAATGTTGATTAAAGGTGGTCTTAGCAGGAATCCTTATTATGCTCCTATTTAAAAAAAAATATTCATTGTTTTTTCTGAGAGAGGTATGTGTGTGTGAGAGAGAGAAGGGAGTTGTACGTCATTATTTGTGACATGGTTTCATTCCACACAGGTGCATGTGGGGCTATGAAGGGCAGGAACTGAACCAGAGGCCTCTCCCATGGGAGGTGAGCACCTTCACCACCGTGCCATCCTGGTGGTTACCAGTTGTGCACCAGCAGTATATGGGTTTGCATGGGCCAGGGCCAGAATTGAACCCTGGACTTCACAATTGCAGGACAAGCACTCAACTGCTGAGCTATCCCAACGTCCTTGTGCTCTTTATTTTAAAAGGAATACATCAAAAGTTTCTCCATGGAAACTGGTTTTTGCTGGAGACGTTCAGAAGATATCTTTATTAGTGAAGGAAGTTTTCTTCTTTTCTGTGGCTAAGAGTTTTTATTATAGAGAAATACCAGATTTTATTAAATACTTTTTAAATGCATATTGAGGTGATTATTAGAATTTTCCTTTTTAATATAATTATGAAGTGAATTTCTTTAAAAAATATTTCTAATGTTAAACAACTTCCAGCTTTTTCATAAGCTTCAACTTGATTATGACATTTTAACTTTTTTATAAATTGCTCTATTTGGTTATCTTCTCTGTTATAATACTTAAGTTTTTTGTATTTTGTTTTTTGTTTGTTTTCATCTACATTCATGGTTATACTTCATCAGTAATTTCTTGTTCTTATACTTTTCTTCTTAAATTGTGAGATTAAGGTTACCATTATTGAGCAGGATCTCTGTTTTTCTCTCTGCTGAATGAATTTTCTCATGTTAGAATAATCTGTTCTTTCTACGAAAGTCTGATGTAACTTTTATGTAAAATGACCTGCTGGGAAGATTTTTGACATACTGACTTAATTTCCTTCATGGCTTCAGGATTTTTCAGGTTATCTTTTCATTCTTGAATCTATTTTAGAAAGTTTGTTTTTCTAATTTATTTTCCCCCATTTGATCTAAGTTCTTTTGACAGAGTTATAAATTGTATTTTTTATTAACTTAAAAAAAATATATTTGCTGCATCTGTTATGCTCTTTACTCATTCTTAATTTGTTTTCATAAAAGTTTTGGAATATAGTGTTCTTACAATGTTTAGTTGTAATTACTTTAAAAGTTTCACATTGATTTTTTCTTTGCCTTATAGGTTACTTAGAAGTATGATGTTTAATTACTAAGATTCCAATATTTAATTGCTCTTTCTATAATTGATTTTTAACTTCATTACACTGTGGTCAGAGAGAATGACTCTATGATACCCAAATTATAGAATTTTTTAAATTTTTGAGCATGATTTATGCTAATCTGTGGTTATTATTGTTACTATTATTATTATTTTAAAATATGATCTGTTTGTGCTTGGGAGAAGCACATATTCTCTGTTCATCAAATTAAGAGTGTTAATTGTATGCCTCAAATTTTATAAATCTGGACTCATTTTCTGTCTAGTTGACCTCCTTTAAATTAGCAAATGTATGTCAAACTATCCCGCTATGGGGATGCCAGGATGGATTAGCAGGTTAAGTGCTCAGTTTGTGGCCTCGGGGTCCAGGGATTGAGTCCCAGCCCCAGCCCCAGCCAGTATGGACCCATACGCTGAATTAGGTCATGCTTCCCATGCAGTAGGCCCCCAGTTTGGTTCCTGCCCGGGGGGGGGGGGGGGGGGGGGGGGGGGGGGGGGGGGGGGGGGGGGGGGGGGGGGGGGGGGGGGGGGGGGGGGGGGGGGGGGGGGGGGAGGCAGGGGCGGACTCTGTTCTGGTTTCCCGCCTGGTTCCTGCCCTTTGGGGCCCCACATTCACCTCTATGGAATGAAACTATGTTGAAAATTGATGATATACAGCCGTGGAGACTGCTCTGGGCCCTCCCCCTTCTCTCTCTATCTCTCTCTTTTTCTGTAAAACAATAAAAATAAATCTTAAAAAAAAAACACCCCACTGTATTAATAATTTGTTCATTTACTATGGAGTTTAAGATAATTAAAAGTTTTATTAAGCTGTTTATATATTTGTTAAGCTGCTTTATAAATATATAAAAGTTTTGATTTATTGCATGTTTCTTATTTTAAAGTTTTTATCATTTAATTTTTGAAGTAAAGTCTCTTTTGTTCATATTGTGATAGTAACACTAGCTTTCATTTGGCTACTATGTGCCTGAAATATCTTTTTTATTCTTTCCCTGTCCTTACACCTGACATGTGCTTTGCCTACTCAACCACTGAGGAAGCCCAGACTTGGTGTCTCTGGTAGAGAGTCCCAAGGGGCCAGTACTGCTCTCTCAGTGGGAAAGAGAACAAGGCACAGATGAAACTCAGCACCCTCTAGGTTATGCCCATGCCGAAGGGCTGCCATCCCAACAAGAGACAATGAGGCAGCTTCTCCCAGCATGGTCTCAGTCTCGGCAATCACCTTGACATTGGACAGTCCTGAGGCAGTTCCCATGAGGAGTCTAACAGATCGCCTTGATTACAGGCTTTGGAGCTTACAAAATATCAGCCTTCTCGTTTATGCTGGAGACAACTTGAAACTATTACTTTTTACTTTAAAAAACTCTTATTTTGTAAGAAAGTTAAAAATGCTACATAATTACATATTTCCATAGATTTCTCGGCACTTGTATTGAAAAAGCTAAAATGAAAAATATTAATAATTACCACGCTGCTAAGTGTGTGTGTAATCCTGTAAAAAGTCTGTATAGTTGTGTTCCTGAAATACCCTTCCTTAATTCAGTTACAAATAACTTATCTTAAATATTCTAGAGAAGCATATATTTAAAAGAATGTCATGGCAAATTCTTTTATAAAACTAACAATCCTTTTTAATGTGACTATCATAAAACATCTTAAGAATGAAATTTAAAATTTTTATCCTGGTCTAAGTCTGTTTCTAATTAGCTGTAAACTAGGATAAGTGACTTAGATTCTCAGAGCATCGGAGTCTTCCTCAGCAAAGTAGGGGCATTGAACAGGTCACATCTCAGATATCTTTCAAAAATAACATTCTAGTGCTGGTGATAAAGGACAAACTTACTGGCTGCAACACACAAGTCCTCTTTTGGGGTCCCACAGAGCACAAACTGTACTCCAGTGATAGCTCTGTTGTGACTGCTTATAATAGTGAACCATTGGGCACTTGGATATTTGTTATATTTTCTCACATAAATATTCTAATTATCATCCCTATAGAAGAATTGATGTCATTATTTGAAATGTATTTGGGTGAACTGCATGAGTTATGATACTTCTCAAATTTAAACACTTGTCCTTAAGATTGCTATTGAGCAATATTATAATTTAAAATGCTATCTTTATTATATATAAATACCAGATTCTATTCTGAGTTTCTGTTTGTTTCACTGATTTATATGACCTTTTGTGCAAATATTTTACTCATTGTACCCTTGGGGACTGATAGTTGCTGGATAAATGTAGTTTCTGGTTTCTTGAGAGTTACTATTAAACATAGGTCCAACTAATATTATATCTCATACTATATCATACCATACCATAAACTGTATTGCCTTCATATTAATATTGAAATACAGTAATTAAAAGCAAATTAAGACAAATTTAATGTAACATGGTTTATTATAAAATAGCTTTGTGAATGATGTGTACAGTTGTAGTTAAATGGCAGTCAATAAATTTTTCAACTTAATAAACTTCATTAACATAATTTTTTTAACTTCAAGTAACTTAGAAAAAAAACACATACATGCTTGAAACTCTTACAATAAGGGTACAGGTAGAGAGTTTAGTGGGTAGACATTGCATCAGGATCATCAGGATCTGATGATGGAGCTAGGGCAGACTCAGAAGTAGACATGGATGGTTTTCGATTTACATTAGTAGATGATGCTGTACTGGCAAACTTAAATGCAGCTTTCTTGAAAAATTAATGAATATCAGCTTGCTTTGAAGCCCTACGCCTCTCACACAAAGTCAGGTTTTGCATGATGTGCAGCTGCAGAACATGCTGAGAGTGAAGAAGGTTGCTGTTCTGCAAAAGCTATTACAGTTTCAAATGCTACAGTAGCTCTCTGCCTGGATACTTTTTCTTTGATTTTTTTTGCCAGGTACTTAAGAGTGTCTGTTGCTTGAATTCCAGTTAACAGACAGTCTACTGCATTTTAATGCTAGGTGATACACATATACTATCATATTATTTTCTTGATTATGTCTGTATAATATGTTTAATATTTAAATTATATTTTCATTATTATAGAAAATTCTCTTGGGTACCTTTGCAAATTAAAAGATTTTCAAAATCTTCAACCACCCAGACCCATGGCAAGCAGTTTATGTCACTATAGATCAGCTTTCCTTGTTCCAGAATTTCATTTAGATGGAATCATACTCTTTAGTATGTGCTTTTTAAGATCTGGCTTCTTTGATCAACATAATATATTAAAATTTATTTATATTGTTGTGTGTATTATTAGTTTACTCTATTTTATTGATAAGTAGAATAACATTGTTTGGAATTACCACAGTTTTGATGGCAATTTGGGTGGTTCCAGTTTTTTACCATTTTGAGTAAACTATCAACATTCTTATACAAATTTTATTGTGAACATTTTATTTTATTTTATCTTGAACATATCTAAAATAGAATTGCTGGGTCATAAGATAGCTATATGTTTAACTTTTATTTTTAACAGCTTTATTGAGATATAATTCACATATCAGACAACTTAACCACATAAATGTATGATCCAATGAGTTTTAACATATTCACAGAATTATTCAACCATTACCACAATCAACTTTAGGACATTTTCATCACTCTGAAAAGAAAGAAACTAATCTTTAGAAGTCACTTTTCATTTTCCCTTAATCTCACAACCCTAAACAATCACAAATCTACTTTATATCTGTTTGGATTCACTTAGTCTAGAATTTGCTACAAAATATTTCATACAGTATTTGGTCTTTGGGGACTGGCTCTTTCTACTTATCATAATGTTTCCAAAGTTCATTCATATTGAAGAATATATCAACACTTTATTTCTTTTTGTGTCAAATCATATTTCATTGTATGGATGGGCCATATTTACTTATTCATTCATCAGATGATGAGCATTTGGTTTGTTTCCACTTTTTGGCTACTATGAATAATGCTGATATAAACAATTTTAGTATGAATTTGTGTAAATATATGTTTTTTTATTTTTCTTGGGTATATACCTAAGAGTGGAATTGCTGGTCATATAGAAACTATATGTTTAAAATTTTGAGGAGCTGTCAAACTGGATTCCAAAACAGCTGCAACATTTTACACTCCTACAATATATAAGGATCCTACTTTATTCACATTCTTGCCAACACTTGTTATTATTCATCTTTTTAATTTTAGCCATTCTAATTTGTGGTTTTTATTTGAATTTCCCTAAAGGCTACTAGCTATAAGGCCTATTGAGCATCTTTTCATGTGCTTATTGGCCATTTATATATCTTCTTGAGAGAAACACCTATATAGATACTTTACCCACTTTAATTGGTTACATGTCTTTTTATCATTAAGTTACAAGAGTTTATTATCTACTCTGGATACTGAACCTGTACCTGGCACAGTCAATCCTCATTATTCATGAATTCTGTATTTTCAAATTTGTCTTCTTCCCAAAATTAGTACCTACAGTGATTCCACAGATATTTATAGACATGCACAGAGTGGCCAAAAATTTTGAGTCACCTATGCGTACATTCCCAGCTAAGGCCAAAGAAGATGACGCTCTGCCTGCTTGTTGCAGCTCTCATACTATAAGCCAGTGTCCTATTTTGTCTATTCAGTGGCATAATTTTAGAATTTTGACCCATTTGGTGGTGATTTCTATTTTAAATGTCTCCCAATTGTAGTGCTGACAAGTGCCTAATATCCCTATGCATGAAAAGGCTCTAATATGCTTTATAGAGAAAAATAGATGTATTAGATAAGCTTCATTCAGGCATGAGTTATAGTGCTGCTGGTAATAAGTTCAGTGTTGATAAATTGAAAATATATGTTAAATAAAATGTCTTTAAATACAAGGTTATATATCAATCAGTTGCCAAAAATGGTGTGAGCTGAGCCTCATAGAAATCTAACCCTGTCTTTTTTCTAGGAGCAATGGTGCAATATTTGCTAATTCAGTGTTCATTGAGACTTTATAGGACATAGCTACTGTGAATGATGATAAATCATTTATATAACATTTGTGGATGCTTTCTCCATTCTGTGGGTTGTCTTTTTGCATTCTTTATAATATCCTTTGAAGTACAAATGTTTCAAATTTTGATAGTCTATTTTATTTTTCTTTTGATTCTGCTTTTGTTGTCATGTCTTTATTCTTATAGTTTAGATAGGCTGCTGTACCAACAACACTTTCTTCTATTGAATTGTTTTCATGCTGCAAAATCAACTTACCATAAAGGAATGCTTTTATGAATCAATAAGTGTAATACACTGCATGAACAGAATGAACTTGATAGCTATTTTTACCAGTCAACTTGAATGGTGTTTTTGCATTAGAATAACATTTAAATCAGTGAATTTTAATTAAAGAAGATTTTTTTCCACAACGTGAGTGGACATGATCCAATAAACTGGAAGTCTGAATGAAACCACAAAGTGGCTTCTCTGAGTAGGTAGATTCTTCAGCTGCTTTTGTTTGTCATCCACACCATTGTCCCCTGGATCACTAACCTCCTGACCCGCACTGCAGATTTTAAACCTGTAAGCTTCCTAATCACAGGAGTCATTTGTTTTTAATAAATCTATTTATACATGTACATATATCCTATTGGTTTTGTTTCTCAGAGGAACCATGATTAATGCAATATTTTATACTAATAGTGGTTCTAGAGGAACAGAATTTCAAGGGTAAATTGTCTGAATTGGTACTGTGCTTCAGGTCTTGGATCTCTCATCTGATTAGATTTCATGATACTTATAACTTTATTTCCAAGAGTAAAGAGACTACTGATTGTTCATGATGTGACCTGGCCATAGAGACACTCAACATATCACCATTAACTACTCCTATTTAACTACTTACAAGAAGAAAGAACCTGAAGAATTTCTGGACAGTATGGTGGAAGAGGTAAATGCTGTGCTTTCCTCTTCTCATGCCATCAAAATTACAACTAAAGTAGAGAACAACCATCATTGATAATCACCTGAACAGAAGTCCTATAAGTAAGTATATTCAAAAGAAGCCACAGTGAGATGGGTAGGAGGGGCAGAGATACGGAATGGATTGGTCCCCGTACTCAGGTGTGGTGGTTAAAATTGAGAGTGATATCTTGACTGCAGAGGCCCCTCCTTGAAGAGTGAGTTGTCCCAACCCTAAACCAGGTTCTTCATCTCTATACCAGGCTCACAGCCTAGGGTTCCAATGCTAAGAAGAGAAGTTTTCATAACTTCTGGCTATGGAAACCAGTGAAGAGTATGACTGAGTGAGATGGAAGACAGAGTCCCAGGAGCTTCTCTTAAAGGGCACATATACAAATTTACTCACTGACAGACTCATTTATTCTGAGTTTCAGCACTGAGGCAACAGACCCACAATAGGAACAAAATTCTCTGACTTCATAAAGAGGGCTGCAGGCTCAGCTTCCTCCCATACAGGGGTGCTGGCAGAGGCTGCTGTTTCTTTATTGAGCCCTCCCCGCTTCCAGTGTTTAGAGGCAGGTGGCCACCATATCTGTTTCTCCATCAACCTAGCTAACACTATTTGCCCAGCCCTGGTGATTGCCTGAGACTCCACCTCCTCCAACTTGCAGTGGCTTTTCTATACAAAGAACCTATCTTGGCTTGTGCCATAGACTTTCCTAAAATCTCTCAAAGGTTTGCAAACCTCATGTGGGTTCTCAAGCATCCTGTGGTCTCAGCATGTTCTGTAACTCTTTTTTTTTTTTTTTTTTTTTGATTTATTTTATTGTATTTTGCCAGGAACCGGCTTGGCTGAATGAAGTCCCTGAGTTCAAGTGGTGGGAATTAAAGACCGACAAAATTGTCAGCCATCTGTCCTCAATAGGAGCAGCCCCGAATAGCTTTATTGTTTGCCTTATATAGCAAAAGTTAACGTCATTACAAGGAATAGGGAAGAGATTAAGAGACATTCCTAAAGTACAGAGTGGGTTAGTCATTAGCATAAAGTACTTGCTAAAGTACAGGGTGGGTTATTCATTAGCATAAGCAGATTTGTTATCAGGAACAAACAGACCCTTCCCCATACATATCTTTTTAACCCCGGGCCTAGTAATCAATCAACTGGTCTGACCTTCATTTGAAGCTGCATGTACACATTCTTTTCTATAGATAATCACAAGGGGATTATCCCTTGTGAAGGGGAGGCCAAGGCCTAGCCATCTAGGCCCCAGGTTGGTCCTTCCCAGGAGGTCGAGGGAGCCAAGGCCTTGCCATCAAGACCCCCAGAAACTTTTCTATTCAGGCTCCTAATCAGCTCCCAACAGTTTTTGACAGAGACAGAGACAGAGAAAGAGAGAGACAGAAAGAAAAGGGAGAATCCAGAGCAGTCTCCATAGTTGTACATCAAGTTTTTGACATGATTTCATTCTACACAGGTAGACGGAGGCCACACAGGATGAGAACTGGGTTGCGGGCCTCCCACATAGAAAACACCCCCATGAGCTGGGGGCCAAACTGGGGGCCTTCCACACATGAGAAGGCTCACCCCAGCAAGAACTGAACTGGAGTTTCCCACATGGGATGCACACCCCAGTTCAGCATATGGGTTTGCATGGGCCAGGCCCAGGACTCGATCCTCAGATTCCAGGGCTGCAAAGCAGGTGCTTAACCCACTGAACCATCCTAGGTTCCCTATGTTCTGTAATTCTTGCTAAGTAGCCCAAAGCCCAGCACCAATGGCAGCTGGCCTAAATTTGCAGCTTAGCCTGTTCCAGGCACCTCCAAACCCAGCATTAGTAGAAGACATCAGCAGATTCTTTATGTTTCATGCCATGTTACCTCAGGCTGGATATAGTGACAGGGCACAGGTGGAGGCTTAACTTAGCCTGTGGATGAGCCCCTCCCAGGAGACTTTGGCATGCCTGGTGGCCAGCTTGCCAGGCCTGAACACCACCAGGCCACCACACAAAGGAAAGACTCAGTGGTCACCAGCACTAAAGTGAATCCTGCCCCATAGGGTCAGCCCCTGCATAGCACCTACTCCACTGTAGTCACAACCAGTCTTCACAACAAATCAGCCCAAGGGAGAATTTCTCCCATTGATGTGCAAATAGCAACTAAGGCTCAACTACAACAGGAGGGCAAACACAACCCATACAAAAAACACACATGCAGCATCTGACCAAGTGACCAGGGAGACTGTGCCACTTGAGCTCCACAGAACACCTACTACATAAGGCAACTCTACCAAAGCAGAGAGACAAAGCAGCTCTACCTAATGCATAGAAGCAAATACAGGATGGCAGCAAAAATGGTGAGACAAAGAAATATGTCCCAAATTAAAAAACTAAACAAGGCATCAGAAAAAGAACTACCGGTAAACAAAATGAATGCAAGCAATCTATCAGATACAGAGTGTAAAACACTGGGTATAAGGTTGCTCACTGATTTCAGTAAGACCTTCAATAAGGAGATAGGAAACATAAAAATTAAGATAGAAAACATAAAGAAGAATGAGTCGAAAATGAAGAATACAATAACCAAAATAAAGTATTTATTATAAGAAATCAACAGTACATTAGATGAAGCAGAGGATTAAATCAGTATTTAGAAAGATAAGGTAGCAGAAAACATTCAATCAGAACAACAAAAAGAAGAAAAAGTATTCAAAAGAATGAGGATAGTTTAATGGGCCTCTGGGCCAACATTAAAAAAAAACAACAACATTTGTGGTATAAGGGTACCAGAAGGAAAAAAAAAAGAGATCAAAAAATGGAAAACCTATTTGAAGAAATAATGACAGAAAACTTTCCTAAACTAATGAAAGAAATAGACATACAAGCCCAGAAAGAGCAGAGAGTCTTAAACACGAGGAATACAAGGAGGCCCAGACACCAATACACATCATAACTAAAATGCCAAAGGTTAAAGACAAACAGAGAGTCTTAAAGGCAGCTAGAGAAAGTCAGTTAGTTACTTTCAAGGGAGCTCCTATAAGACTGTCAGCTGGTTTCTCAACAGAAACTTTGCAGGCCAGAAGGAAATGGCAGGAAATATTCAAAGTGATGTAAAGCAATGACCTACAACCAAGATTATACTATCCAGCAAAACTATTATTTAGAATCAAAGGACAGATAAAGAGCTTTCCAGAAAACAAACAAACAAACAAATAAAAACAATAAAAACAAAACTAATAAAGGAAGTTCTTTAAAAAGAAGAAAAAATTAGAACTATAAATAATAAAATGTCAATAACTACATATCTAGCTACAATTACTTTAAATGTAAATGAATTAAATAATGTAATCAAAAGATAGGGTGGCTGAATGAATAAGAAAACAAGACCCTTACATAGGCTGTCTACAAAAGGCTCACTCTAGAAGACACACACAGACTGAAAGTAAATTAATGAAAAAAAAATTTTTTCATGAAAAGGGAAACAAACAAAAAGCTGGCATAATAATACTTAGACAAAATAGACTTTAAAATAAAGGCTATAAGAGACAAAGAAGGACCCAGAAATTCCACTTCTGGGTATTTATCTGAAGAAACCCAAAATTGCAGCATAACTTACAATAGCCAAGATATGGAGGCAACCTGGATGTTCATAATTGGACAGATGGATAAAGAGGAGGTGGTGCATATGTATAATGGGATACTGTGCAGACATAAACATGTAAGAAATCTTGTCATCTACAATAACATGGATGGACCTAGAAGGTGTGGTGCTGAGAGGAGTAAGTCAGAGAAAGATAAATGTCATGTGATTTCAATGATGTGGAATCTAAGAAACAAAGCAAACAAAACAGAAGGAAACTCATAGATAGAGAACATTTTGACGATTGCTAGATGGAAGAGGGGTTGCAGAGAGGGTGAAAAAAGATCATGGGTTAAGAAGTAGAAATTGGGGAAGCCGGGATGGCTCAGTGGGTTAAGCGCTCACTTTGCAGTGACAGGGACCAAGGATCGAATCCCGGCCCTGGCCCGTGCAGAACCATGTGCTGGGCTGGGAGCTCCCCAGTTCAGATCTCTCTGTGTATCTCTCTCTCTCTCTCTCTCTCTCTCTCTCTCTCTCTCTCTCTCTCTCTGTCAAAAATAAAAATACATTAAAAAAAAAAAGAAGTAGAAATTGATAGTTACAAAATAGTCATCGAGATATAAAGCATAGCATGGAAAATATAATCAATAACATTGCAATAATTATGTATGGTGTCAGATGCGTACTGAACTTAGGTGATCACTTTGCAAGTTATATAAATATTTAATTACTATGTTGTACAATTGAAGGTAATATAATATGGTATGTCAACTGTAATTAAAAAATAAAAAATATTCTTTAAAAAAAGAATCAAGAATTTGAATGACTATATCTATAATACTTTTTTTTTAGCCCCGGTGCACTGGAGGCATCCTCCATATCACTGCCATTTCGTCATCCCAACTGTCACAGTCTCCACGGTATCCCCTGTTCCATGCATCCAGGACCCCCAGGATCCCCAGAACCAGTGTGAGGAACAAGGGGCTGAACACAGCTCACTTCCCTCCCTGATCTTTGCTGCCAGGCCCCTGTCTTCTGTCCCACAGTCCCCACTCCTGGCCCGGACCAAGCACACCAAGACCTCTGGCCAGCAGCCTGGGCCCAGATCATGTTCCCTGTGTGGCCCCTGAGTGGGGGCAGTACCCCACTGCCAACAGTATTATTTTTGTTCACTCCTGAGGACGGCCGTTCACCAAGGAAGGCACTGTCCTCCCCATTTCTCAGAGAAAAGAGCATCGCTCGCACCTACTCCCCCTGCAAAGTTCTGCTCTTGCCTGACCACACAGCTCATTGAATGTCCTAAAATGACTGTGCAACCCTGGCTGAATCCCTCTGCCCACGTCTGCCTGTGTGAGCTGTGGGGCCTCATTTCTCTCATCCACCAAGTGGAAGTGACCACCCTTAGCCCGCTGCTGTGAGGATTAAATGACATAATTCTTATAGGTTCCTGGGAACATGTGGAGTTTTTTGTTGTTGTTAATTTACTGATGGACATTTTGACAGATATGAGGTGGTATCTCATTGTGCCACAAATTTGCATGTCTCTGATGATTAGTGTCTGTAATACTTCTGAACATTTTTGGCAAACTAACAAGTACAGTGAGATTTGCTGATTGCTCCTAATATCACTGGGAAAGAAACAGATGAACTCAGAAATTCAGAACTCCCAGCTTAAGCACTACAGAAATTATCTTAAAGCTTCTACATTTGCCTGAATAGACCCTAACTTCTTGTAGCTGAAGGGCTGAGCTTACTGAAAATGAAACCCAGACTCTCATCCTGTGAGTTGCTGACTAAGAACACAAATTGAATTTCTAGCTTTGCAGAGGTTAAAGTGAGAACGTTAAACTAGGGGGAAGAGATAGAAACCTAAAAATTGGAATTTGGATGTGTGAAAAGACCCAGATGAAGGTGACACTTGCAAAACAATGCTGATTCTTCTCAGAACCCTTTTAACACCCACCTCTGTTTCTAGACCGATAATTAGACAAAAGCCTCAACAGTCTCCTAAAGGGAGGTATGAAGTATTACCCGTGAGTGTTCTACTTGAGTTTTCTAATTTATATGGGAGAAATACAGACGATATACCAGTATGTGGGATTGGATACTAAGAGTACAGAATAATGGTGGCAGGAATAAAATTAAGTCAGTCTGAATTTATTGATATGAGCCCACTAAGCAAAGATTCTGCATTGAATATTGCAGCTTGGGGAGTTAGAATCTTACAGTTTGTTTGGTGTTTGGCTAGAAATGAACAAAAAGGTGGCCTAAACTGAGGTAGTTAGAAATGCCTGACCTATGTTTACATGAGAGGAAGAAATGTAAAGGCTTAGGAAAACTGGAATGTTAGAGTTGGTTTGTCATGTAAGATCTACTTGCCTACACCTGCAGAGTTTAGAAAACATCTGTCACCACTATTCTGAGAAATTAGTTTGTATGTGGAACTCCCATATCCTTGAAACACTCTGTGACTGTTCTCCTCTGTACACCAGGCCTCAGAGTGGGCACCGTGGCCACTGAATTGAAAAATATAAATGAGAAGGAAGTAAATGTGTCCTGAGGTGAGAAGGGCCAAGTAGTGGCACTCAGCCACCAAAGGGAAGATGGGAGTGGTTATTATAATGGACAACAGAGTCAAGGCAGCAATTAGAATAATCTGACTCATGCAAACCTATGGTGTTGGCTAGTTAATGATAGTGTTCCTATAAGCAAAATACATAGGAAACAAATTTAATCTTATCTGTATAAGTGAAAATAGCTTAGGTGAAATGAACACAAGCTGAACATTAATTATAAAAATAAAGGGTCCTGACCCCTTAATTTCTTCCTAGACTTGAGACAATTTGCGTACCCCAAACTTCTTAAATGGTGGTGGTGGGGCAAGTTTTCATTAAGAAGGATCCCATTACACTGTCAAAAACTTACACTGTTAACCGTTCTTCCAGCCTTACCCAAAGGCCTTGATTCAGGGTAACTCTACTGGGGGAAATGAAATAACCAGAGCTTTTTGGACCTGCTAGACACTGGCTCCAAACTGACGCTGGTTCCAGAAAACCCAAATGTCACTGTGGTGTACCGTTCAGAGTAGGGATTTATGGAGGTCAGGTGGTGAAGGAGTTCTGGCTCAGGTCTGCCTCACAGTGGGCCGAGTGGGTCCCCAGATGCATTCTGTGTTTATTTCTCTAGCTCTGGCAGAATCCTCACATTCGTACCCTGTCCCATGGTGTGAGGGGTATTATGGTGGGAAGGCAAAGTGGGAGCCACTAGAACTGCCTCTACCTCTCGGAAAATAACAAACCAAGTGCAGTTCCACATTCCTGGAGGGAATGCAGAGGTCAGTGCCACCATCAAGCACGTGAAAGACATGGGGTAGAGGGGTGGGGGTGATTCCCATCACATTCTCCTTCAATGTGCCTATTTGGTCAATGCAGAAGAAAGCTGGATCTCATACAATGACAGTGAAATATCTTAAGCTTAATCAAGTGGTGACTCCAATTGTGCCTGCTGTGCTAGTTATGGTTTTATTGCTTGAGCAAGTTAACAAATCCCCTGGTACCTGGTATCCAGCTATTGATCTGGGAAAATTATTTTCTTCATCCTTGTTAATGGCAACCTCTAAAAGCAATGTGCTGTCATCTGGCAAGGGCAACGCTACACTGTCACTGTCTTACCTCAGGGGTCTATTCAGGCCTTTGTCATAACTTACTGTGCAGGATCATGATTGCTTTTCACTTCCACAAACTAGCACACTGGTTTACTATACTGATAACATGCTTAGTGGCCCTAGTGCATAAGAAGTCACAACTATTGTAGATTTCCTAGTAAGACATTTAAGAGCCAGGGACTAGAAATTAATGTAAAAAAAAAAAAGTCCAGAGTTTTCTACCTCAGTTAAATTTTTGTGGGTCTAGGGATGTTGGGCATGTTAAGACATCCCTTTTAGGGTAAAGGGTAACTTTGTGCATCTGACCTCTCACACAGCCAAAAGAGAAGAACATCTATTGAGCCTCTTTAGATTTTTAAGGCAACATATTGCTCAACTGGGTCTGTTACTCTGTCCCATTTAGCAAGTAACCCAAGAAGCTGCAGTTTCGAGTGGGGCCCTGGGAAAGGGAAGGCTCTGCAGTGGGTCCAGGCTGCCCTGCATCCGCTCTGCCCTTGTGCCACATGGCCCAGCACCTCCTGTGGTGCTTGAAGTGTCAGCCGCAGATAGAGATACCGTTGGCAGGACCCTTATAGGTGGATCACAGAGAGGACCCTGAGGATTTGGGGGCAGGACCTGCCATCCTTTATGGATAACTCCTCCCCTTTTGAGAAACAGCTCATGGCCTGCTCTACGCTTCAGCAGAGACTGAACACTTGACCATGGGCCCGCAGGTTACCGTGTGACCTGAGCAGCCCATCATGGACTGGGTGTTATCTGACCCAGCGAGTCATAAGGCGGCATGTTCAGAGCAGCTCTCCGTCCTCCAATGGAAGCGGTATGTGCATGATTGTGTCCACGCAGAACCAGAACATACAGTAAGTTACATAAATAATGACCCAAATGCCCATGGTTCCTATCCCTATAACCCTGCCTTCTCTCTCCCAGCCTTTAGAGTGATCATATGGGGTATTTTCTATGATCGCTCAATAGAGGAAGAGATAACTAGGGACTGGTCTTCAGATGGTTCTGTGTGGTGTGTAGGTCCTACCTGACAGTGGACACCTGCACCCTTACCTCCTTTCTAGGACTCTGAAGGACCGTCGTGAAGGGAACCACTCCTAGTTGGCAAAACTTCAGGGAGTGCACATGGTTGTTCACTTTAGAAGGAAAAATTATCAGATATGTGACTACATAATGATTGATGCACTGTGGCCAATGGTTTGACTGATGATCAGGGACTTGGGAAGGAACGTGATTGGAAAATTGGTAACAAGGAAATCTGAGGAAGAGGAATGTGGGTAAACCTCTCTAAATGAGCATAAATCAAGAAGATATTTGTGTCCTATCTAAATGCTCACCAAAGGATAATCTTAGCAAAAGATTTTAACACTTAAGTAGATATTATGATCTGTTCTTTGAATACCAGTCAAACTTTTTACCCAGACACCTTTGTCATTGCCCAGCGGGCTCATGAATAAGTAACCATGATGGCAGGGATGGAGGTTATGCATGGGTTCAGCAACAAAGACATCCACTCATCAAGGCTGACCTGGCTAAAGCCACTGCTGAGCACCCAATGTGTCACCGTTCTCCAGGATAATTAGCCAGTTACCTGGTGGCAGGTTGATTATATTGGATCACTTCTATCACGAAAGGGAAAGGGCAGTGATTTTTCTTAATGGAATTGACACTTACTCTGAATATTGATTTGCCTTCTCTGCATGTAATGCTGCTGCCAAAACTACCATCTGTGGACTTACAGATGCCTTATCTACCTTCACGGTATTTCACATAGCATTATGTCTTATCAAAGAATGCAAATGAAGTGTGGCACTGAGACCATGGCCAGGGAAGTCACTGGTTTTGTCATGTTCCCCATCATTCTGCGCTTGATCTTTGCCAAAGGCTGAAAAGAGTTTGTTCCCCATAATTCTGAAGCAGTTAGCTTGATAGGATGGTAGGATGGCCTTTTGATGACTCAGTTACAGCACTAACTAGTTGGCAGTACCTTAACTACAGGGCTGGGACAGTATTCTCCATGGAGCTGTATTGCTCTAAATCAGTACTGACTATAGGGAGCTTTCTCCCATAACCAGGATTTATGAGTCCAAGAATCAAGGACTGGAAGTAAGAGTGACACCTCCCACTATTACCCAAAATGACTTACTGGCATACTTTTGCTTCCTGTTCTCAGGACCTTATCCTCTGCTGATCTAGGAACCTAAGTTCCAAAAGTAAGAATACTTCCACTGGGAGACACAACAACAATTCTATTGAACTGGCTCCTCTTGTTTATTTTATTTTATTGTTAAATTTATTAGGGTTACATTGGTCAGTAAAAATTATATAGGTTCCAGCTATACAGCCCTTTCCATCACCGTGTATTTAGCTCTCCCTCCCTCCTCTCCCACCCCCTTCCCCCTTTTTCTCAGGAAAGCACTGAACTATTGACTGTGTCCATGCAATTTGAATTCTTTGTTGCTTTCAGTTTTATATTTGTTGCTACAGTTTTATATTTCAGTTTTATATTCAGTTTTATATGAGTGAAGTCATGTGGTTCGTGGCTTTTTCTGTCTGGCTTATTCATTTAGCGTGATGATCTCAAGTTCCATCCATGTTGTTGCAAACGGCAGAATTTCAACTTTTCTCATCACTGAGTAATATTCCATCGTATATATGCACCACAGCTTTTTATCCAGTCATCTACCAAGGGGCACTTTGGTTGTTTCCATGTCTTGGCCACTGTCAACAGCACTGCAATGAACTTTGGGGTACATAAGTTTTTCTTTTATTCCCCTAAGATTTATTTTATTGCTTTTGACAAAGACAGAGAGAGACAGAAAAAAGAGGGAGGGCTCAGAGCAGTCTCCATAGTTGTACAGCATCAGGTTTTTTCTACATGGTTTTGTTCCACACAGGTGGTTGGAGGTCATGCAGGGTGGGAACTGGGCTGGGGCCTCCTGTGTGGGAGGCATGCCCCCTCAAGCCAGGGGCCAAACTGAGGGGTCAGAACCTAACTGGAGGTCTCCTACATGGGAAGCACATCTCAGTTTAGCATATGGATTCACATGGGCTGGGGCCGGTATTCAATCCTCAGTCCCCGGGGCTGCAAAGGGAGCACTTAACTTGCTGAGTCATCCTGGCTTCAGGGTATGTAAGTTTCTACGAACTAAGGTTTTCAAGTTGTTTAGATAGTGCCCAAAAGAGGGATTGCTGGGTCATAGAGCAGCTTCAATCCCAATTTTCTGAGGAATCTCCATACTGTCTTCCATAGCAGTTGTACCAATTTTACATTCCTACCAGCAGTGTATGAAGGTTTCTTTTCCTCCACAATCTCTCCAGCACTTGTTCCTTTTTATGTTGATTATAGCCATTCTAGTGGGTGTGAGGTGGTATCTCATAGTTTTGATTTGTATTTCCCTAACATCTAGTGAAGCTGAACATTTTTCATATATTTGTTGGCCATTTGTATGTCTTTGTGGGTAAAATGTCTGTTTAGGTCTTCTACCCATTTTTAATTTGATTTCTTGTTTTGTTTGTTTGTTTGTTTGTTTGTTTGTTGTTGAGTTGTACAAGTTCTTTATAGATTTTAAATATTAGCCTCTTATCAGAGAGAGCTATTGTTTGCAGATATTTTCTCCCAATTGGTTGATTGTCTCTTTGCTTTGTTGATGGTTTCTTCTGATGTACAGAAGCTGTTTAGTTTGATAAAGTCCCATTCATTTATTTTTGCTTTTGCTTCCCTTGCCTTCAAGGTCAGGTTCATAAAGTCCTCTGAACCCCAGGTTTATAAGTTTAGTACCAATGTGTTTTTCTATGCAGTTTATTGTTTCAGGTCTTATTTGGAGGTCTTTAATCCATTTTGAGTTAATTTTGGTATATGGTGACAGATGGCAGTTCAGATTCATTCTTTTGCATGTGGTTTTCCAATTTTCCCAGGACCATTTACTGAAGAGGCTTTCTTTTCCCCACATATTTTTCACTCTTTTGTCAAAAATAATCTGTCCATATATTTGTGGGTTTATTACTGGCTTTTCAGTTCTGTTCCATTGGTCTGTGTATCTGTTTTCTGCCAATAACAAGCTGTTTTGATTATTGAGGCTTTGTAGTACAGACTTTCAGGCATGCCTCTAAATTGATAAGCAAAGAAGGAAGTTACTGAGCTATCTGGGATAATTGATCCTTATTACTAAGTGGAAACTAGAATGCTACTTTATAATGAAGGTAAGGATGAGTAGTCTAGAATACAGAAGATTGATTAGGATGTCTCTTAGTATTGCCATGCCTTGTTATTAGAGTAGTGGAAAATTATAACCACCCAATCTAGGCAGGATTACAATGGCTCAGAAATTAATGTTTGGATTACTACACCAGTTAAAGAACCATGACCAGCAGAGGTAGATGCTAATGGCAAAAGGATACAAAATGAATAGTGGTAAAAGGAGCTGTCAAAACCAGCCATGACCACATACACGGTTAGAGAAACAAAGACTATAATTGTCATGATTATTTCTTCCTTATGTTAAGATTATGTTTGTGTGTATATATGAGTATGTGTGCATGTATATGTATACAAAACAAATATTTTTCTCCTTTTACTCCTTTATCATACATAAAACATACTGACTTTATATCATAATATTTTAGTATTATTAACTTTACTTCATAGTATTTAAGTTATGGAATGTCAAGGAGATGAACATCATTCAAGGATGGCATCCTCTAAGGGGGAAGGGTTAGTGCATTTTGGGTTGTAAGATAGATGTACCATGTTATGTGAAACTATAATTTGTTGTTGTCTTTATTTAAGATTAAGTATGGTTTAAGGCAATGTTTATGGGTGTCAAGTTTACAACAAGTGGATTTGTGATAGGTAATTTTATGTGTCAGCTTGGAGGGTATTTTTGCATGAGATTAGCATTTAAATCAGTGAATTTTGACCAGCCCTCCATAATGAGGGTGGGCCTCATCCAATCATTTGAAGGCCTGAACAGAGTAAAAAGACGAACCTCCTCAAGCAAGAGGAAATTCTCCTAAAGACTTCCAATTTCATCTGCACCATCAGCCATTCTGGGTCTTGAGCCTTCTGGCCCATATTAAACATTTTGGACTTAACAGCCTCTATAAGCATGCTACCCCATTACTTATAATAAATCTTATATTTTTCCATACACACACACACACACACATACACACACACACACACACACACACACCCTATTGATTTTGTTTCTTTGGAGAACACTGAGTAGTACAAAAAACAAAACAAGGGGATGCTGGGATGCCTCCTCGGGTTGAGTGATTGCTTGCAGCCAGAGGCCCGAGGACCGAGTCCCCGTCCCTGCCCCAGCCCATGCGGACCCATATGCTAAACTGTGTTGTGCTTCCCATGTGTATGTGTGTGGGGGAGGGCAGTTCCGTTCCTGCCAGGGCCAGCTTCCATGTAGGAGGCCCCTGGTTCAGACCCTAGCTAGAGGGGACATGCCTCCCATGCAGGAGGTCCCCAGTTCTGTTTCCGCCCTGCCTGGTCCCCCCGCCCACCTCTGTGAAACGAAACCATGTTGAAAACTGATGACGTACAACTATGGAGACTGCTCTGTGACCTCCCCCTTCTCTTTCTCTCTGTCTCTTTCTCTTTCTGTCAATAAAATAAATCTTATAAAAACAAAACAAAACAAGAAACATTAATTGATTTTGGATGTTAAACTAACCATGCCTTCCGGGAATGAATACCACTTGACGATGGTGTACCAGTATAATCCCTTTCTTTATTTGCTTTTAATATTTTTGTTGTTGTTATTATATTGTTTGAAAGAAGGAGAGGGAGAGAGAGTTGAAAGAGAGAGAGAGAGAGAGAGAGAGAGAGAAGAGGGGAGGGCTCAGAGCACTCTCTACAGTTGTACATTATTGGTTGTTACGTAGTTTCATCCTACACAGGTGGATGTGGGGCCCCATAAGGCAGGAACCAAATCAGAGGCCTCCTGCATGAGAGGTAAGAACCTTCACCTCTGAGCCATCCTGGCAGTTACCACTTGTGCTGCAGTTCAGCTTGCAAGGGCTGGGGTCAGGAAAGGAATTCTAGACCTTGCCATTGGAAGACCAGTGCTCAGCCACTGAGCTTTTCCAGCATCCTCATAAGCCTTTTAAATATGTTGCAGGATTCAGTTTGTTAATATTTTGTTAAGAATTATTTCATCAATATTTATGAGAGATATTGGTGTGCCATTTATCTTTTTTGGTGACATTTTTGTCTGGTTTTGGAATCAAAATAATTCTGACCACATAATGTGTTGGAAAGTGTCCCCTGTTCTAGTTTTTTTGGAAGAGTTTGTGAAGCAATGATATTAATTATTTCTCAAATATTTACAGAATTCACTAGTAAAATCATTTGGATCTCAATTGTCTTTGTGGGAAGATTCCTAATTACTAATTCAATATTTTTATTTATTATACATCTACTCAGATTTCCTAATTCTTAAGTCAGTTTTGGCAGTTTCTGCCCTCCTAAAAATTAGTCTGTTTTCATACTTAGTTATTATTCTAATATTCATATTATTCCTTTATCATCTCTTTTGTTCTTATAAGGTCAGTAGTGTTGTCCTCTTTTTTTTTTAAGATTTATTTTTATTGTTTTTGACAGAGAGAGAGATACAGAGACAGAGACAGAGAGAAGGGGAAGGACCCAGAACAGTCTCCATAGTTGCACATTATTCATTTTTCCACATAGTTTCTTTCCACAGGTGGGTGTGGGGCTGCACAGGGCGGGAACTGGGCCAGGGTCTTCACCCCGATGAGAATCAAACTGGGGGCACTCCCCAGCCCAACACATGGGTCCACACAGGCTGGGGTCAGGACTTGATTCTTGGTCCCTGGGGCTGCAAAGCGAGCGCTTAACCCACTGAGCCATCCTGGCTTCCCCTGTGTTGTCCTCTTTTATTCTTATTTATTTATTTATTTATTTATATTTTATTGTTAAATTTAATGGGGTGACATTGGTTGGTAACAATCAGACAGTTTCCCAATGGACAACTCCACATCACATCACCCATGCATTGCATTATGTGCCCAGCTCCCAGAATCAGGTCCCCCTCCAACCCGATATATCTGGTGCCCAC
>PVKE010023283.1:0-24782 GCA_004027555.1 Craseonycteris thonglongyai
CATGAGCATACATCTATCAGGTTCTATTCATTATTAATTCAAGAATTACTTATTGAGTAACTACTGCATGCCAGGCATTGTCTTAGGCACAGATGATACAGTACTGAAAGAAAACAGGCAAAATCTCTTCCTGTATGTCCCCACTGTCCTCACATTTTTAATGAGGAAAGATAGACAATGAGTATGTAATGTGATATAACAATGCCAGATGGGAGGAAGGACTATCAGAAATACGGTAAGGCAGGATAAGAGGCGAGACAGAGATGGAAGGTGGTATAGGGTCAGGGAAAACCTGAGGAACCCCCATTTCAATGGAGACATGAAGTGAGGGATTGAGCTATGAGAATATTTGGGTGAATCTTATTCTAAACAAGGGAAACAAGTATAAGTCCCAGAAGCTTGAACAAGTTTGGTTTGTTTAACTGAAAGGCCATTGTGGTTAGAACACTGAATGAGGAGGAAAGTCAGAAAAGCTAGAGAGGAAACCACATGCCAGACCATTCACAATTTCATTCCAGGGTTTAGGGGAACCACTGGATTAATCTAAGGATGGGACTGCTATGATTGGCTCAATGCTTTGAAAGGTTGACTTGGCAATTATGTGAAGAACAGATCAGGGACAGGGAGAAGGTAAAACGGCAGGAGTGGAAGCAAGGAGACTGTTACGAAATTACTGCAATGGTACAGGTATGAGAGAACTTGGACTAAACTGACAATGCTGGAGGTGCTGAGATGTTCTCAGATTTGAGATATATTTTGCAAATTGAGCTGATGTGATTTAATGAAAAAGGTGTGGGGTGTGAGAGAAAATAAAAAGGAGGTGATAATCCAAGTTTTTTGTCTTAAACATATAGTGAATGGTGGTGTCATTCACTTAGATGGGACTTCCCAGGGAGGAATTAGTCAAGGGTTCATTTTTATCTACGTAGGACAATGCCAAGAAGTGGCCATAGATGTAATACATTATTTTATCAACTTGCCTGCTGTTCGAGGTCTTCAGTGTATTTCTTGACTTTTTGTTCCCTCTCTGTTGCTTGTCTTACAAGCTGTTTAAGATCAGTAAGACTTTGTGTTTTTTTGGCAATATCAGTTTCCAATTCTTTCACTTTGGTTTCATACATTCTAAAAAGTATAAAGGAAAATAATTGGTGTCAACATAGAAAATAATTTCTTTGATTTAAAAGTCAGTTCAAACTACTGCACTAAAAATAATGAAAATTATCTTACACTGTTTCTCCTAGGTGAATCCCTTGCTATACATTTATGTAGTATCAGTCTGGGCTTGCGGCTTATAGTAGCTTCAGAATGCCCACCCATCTCCAACACCCCCTACCCAGCTCCAGCTTTGCCCTGTCCCATGTCCTGCCGCCTAAATTAGTCAAATACATTAAGGATGAAAAGCACTCTGGCAATGCTAGGGTAAAAAAGGAATGAGCATCATGTTAAAATAAACAACCAAACAGTTCATCAGGAAGGAACTAGGTTACCATAATCAGAATATGTCATGTCATGTTCTGCTAAATAGTAACAGCAGAATTATAGAACAGATTAAATTTTGTGTAGGTTTTAAACTGTTCATTCCTACCTTGTAACAACAATTGACTTCCAGCTCTTGCTGTCTGCTCCTTCAAGGTGGGGGCCTCTACTTTCTGCCAACTGTAATCTCTTACCAATCTCTTCCAACTGAACTGTCATCTTCTCATTTAATATTAATAAATTATTCTTGGCTATACGCAATTTCTCGGCAGCTTCGGTTTCCTAGTTTTAAAATCCAATTAGTATATTATTACTAAACATAATCATGTTGTCAAAGAGCAATATATTCAAAATTATCACTATACATTAGGGAACAAAAATATGGAATTCTAAATGCTGATTAAAATTCCAATAAAAACCCAATGTTTCTGTTACTCTAGAAAAGCAATATAATCATAATTAGAACAGATTGCTAAATGATGCTAGAAAAATACATTTAAAAGTATTACTGTAGTGATTAGTTTACATTTGTAATTTTGTTTGCCTATTTTAAATTGTGTTACATTTGCTTGTCTCTAATAGTTACAGAATGGGATAGTTTATATCTTTATACATTTAAAAAATACTTTGTTTTGATTCTCTAACAACTGCAGACCTATCTATAAGCATACGCTATGTGTAAGTACCATAGATTATTTCCACTATTAAACATCCATATTCAAAACACAGTATCACTGTGGTTTCACAGTACATTCAGATTAGTAGTTTTAAAATGTTGATTTCAATTTATTCATTGCATCATCCACATAAATATCTACTTGTTTGAGCAAGGGATATATTTTGTCACTTAGAAAGGAATCTTAAGCTGTTTAACAAACCACTTTCATATACTCCTTACTGTACCTCAGGCATTGTTCTAAGACATGTAGAAATACTAACTCAACCCCTATAGCAGCTCTGTGAAACTGTTATACTTACTATTCCTGATTTTTTAGATGAGCAAATTGGAGCTGGAGAGAGATTAGTAGATTGACCTCGTTACCATGGCTAATAAGTGACATAGCTAGGATTTGAATCACAGCCATGTAGCTTCCGTACTATATTGCCTCTTATTTTTTATGTTCAATGTTCCTCATGGTGAAAGAATGGTAGGCATAAAAACACAATTCCTAAATATTTCAATATCTACTTTGAATAAATAGGCTCACCAATGTATTCATTTAGTTTTTTGAAGATATATTAATTAATATAAAAAATAATTACAATCACTAATGAAAGTCGTACTTTTTTAATTTCTTTACGAAGCCTTTCATTTTCAGCAACAATTTTCTCTGTGCCTTTACTCTTGGATTCATAGTGCATGCTCAACTGTCGTCCAAGATGAGCTTTAAGTTTTTCTAATTCAGCCTAGTAATAAAAAAAGAACAGTACATTATCAAAACAGTGAAATAAAAGATGATCCTGTAAACTTGTAAGACTTAATTCAAAGTGGTTGCAGAGATCATATTTGATGTAATTAGAATTAAAGTCTTCCATCTAATAGTTAACTATGGCAGAAATTTCCAACCTTGGTCACACATCAGAATAAGCTAATTACTTAAAAAATAAAAATAAAAAACCATAATGCCTATGGTAGGACCCGCCCCAGAGGAATCTAATCAATCTCAGGGATGGGGGCTTGGGCATTTATCATTTTTAAAATGGATACAGGGAACTATTTTATGCTGCCAGAGTGAGAACCACTGGTCTTGAAATAACAAGATACCAAGTGGAGCTACTCTAACTACTCTTAGCTTCAAATAAGTTTTTGCTGTAGGTGCAAAATATCAACTGCATCCATTAAAGCCATTTATATAGTTTGATTATACTTTACATTTTCCATACAAATAGTAACAATTACAGTAGTAAAATATTCCACACAAGTGATCACATTTAAAATATTACCTTCAACTTTTCATTTTCCAGCTCAATATTAGCCATCTTTTCACTGGTCATTATTCCTGATGCTTTTTTCAACTGTTCATTTTCCCTTTGGACATTTTCAACTACCTTTTTCATTAAACCAATGGTTTTTTCTAGTTCTGGGATTGTCTTTCCACTTCTACCAGACTACAAAAGAATACATTAACTTTTTATTTATTCAGATATTTTAGAGTATATAATAGAAAGTACCAACAACATTCATTATTATACTCACATTGTTGATTCCTAATATTTGAAGCCAAGCTTGTATTACATCAACTCATCATTTTAATAACCCTATGAGATAGGAATTACAGTAATTCTCACTTTACATACTAGAATATCAAGACTCAGAGAACTTGATATTGCGGAAGTCATGTAGCTAATAAGCAACAGTTTAAAAACCCTAGCTTTGATGCCTGTTCCAAATGAATAAACAGAAGAAACTAAATATTCTATTTAGCTAATGCTTATTCCAGTATCCCCATTTTCTTTATAGTATAGACTAAAACCAAAAAAGAAAAATTGTGCCTTTAAAAAGCTCATGAATTACTGACTTTGAATTGCAGAATAGAGGTGATTTTCTTTAAGAACAGCCATTGATTAGAAATTCAGTTTCTGTCCAACATAAATAGAAAAAACATCTCAAATAAAAAACCTGGTATAAAATTATCAAAAGAGATGGGTCACAAATTAATAAGTTCAACTGCTTATAATTTAAAATAGAAATTGTTTTTTAACAGTTAAAGTAATCTACTTACTTTTTTTGGCATGTTAGTCAGTATTCACACTGTACAATGAATGGCCTAAGATTATAAACTTTTATATTACTTTCATAATTTAGAAAAGGTTAAATTAACAAATAGATTATTATTTAGAAAATGAACGTTGCTGAAGGCCAAGTCCATCATATATTTAATATTACCTGAAAAAGTTTTTGTCTATTAATGATAGCTTCCACTGGTCCCACTTAATAACATGAGATCAAGAGGGGCTTAAATCTTTGCCCTTGACCTCACAGGCAACATTTATTTACTGTAAAAAGTGAATTCAAAATAACATAGGAAGAAGTATATAATAATACAACAACACAAAAAAGAAACCTATTTACAGAGCATTATTCTAAGAAGTTGCCATGGACATCATAAAAATAGTTATAAAATGTTAGAAATGGATCAAGGAGCACTAAGGAGTACCTCAATAAATAGAAAAACATTCTTGAAAGTTAAATATTTTCAAGGTGTGAAGGGATATGTAACAAAAAAAAGAGGTGATGTGGAGTACAAGTGAATTAAAATGCATGTAAGGTGTGACAGATGATAAAATACATTAACTTGAAACACACAGAAAAGCTTAATGTGTTATACTATAGATGTAGCATAATAAAAACCGAAACTGTAGGCACTAGTAAAGGCTTATCACTACTGTGTTGACATATCCAAATGTTTTCATTTCCAGCTTATCACTTCTGAAACCAAAACAAATACATGGCGTATTCTCAAATACTCACCCCTCTAACATGGCCAAGTTTCTGCTCAACTTCTGCTTTTCCTTTCTTAAGAAATTCACACATTTCCTTCAAATCTCTTACTTGATTCTATAAGATTAAAGCAGACATGTATAACAATTTAACACAGCTATAGCCATTGGAAAGGAAAGCTAAATAATTCATCTGAACTAGTAATCTCTTCAAGTGGATAGCCAAACTGAACAAGTGGATCTCTGTAACAACAGGAGATTTTGAATTAAGATATATGTTGAATAAAGTATATAAATAAAAGTTATTTTGTATATGACTTTTAAGATACATTTTCCACATCATTGCCTTAATACACAGTATAAATTTGAATTTATAGGACTCTAATTTTAAGTGTCCCATAGATTATATATATAAATTCTTACCCATATGGTATGGAGAAACAGACAACTGAACTTCTAACACCAGTTCTAACAGTGTAAAAATCAGAATGAGAAGCAAGAAATAGCTTAATTATTATACCTGTGGAATTAACAAACTGTTAATATTCTAGGTTAGCCTGCCAGGAGAAAAAATAAGGTTCCTGTAAATAGGATAAGATTTGGAAAACCAAAGATAAACTTTTTATAAACATCAAAATAAAGTGAAATTTCTAAAAGAGACAATTATATTTTTGATTTAAAGGGCCTTATTTTTAGGGATATCCTAATATCTTTATTTTATTTATTTTTAAGATTTATCTTTATCGTTTTTGACAGAGAGAGATACAGAGACAGAGAGAAGGGGGGAGGGCCCAGAACAGTCTCCACAGTTGCACATCATTGGTTTTTCCACATAGTTGCATTCCACAGGTGGGCATGGGGCTGCACAGGACAGGAACTGGGCCAGGGTCTTATCCCAGTGAGAACTGAACTGGGGGCACTCCCCAGTACAGCATCTGGGTCTGCATGGGCCAGGGCCAGGATTCAATCCTCAGTCCCCGGGACTACAAAGTGAATGCTTAACCCACTGAGCCATCCCGGCTTCCCCTCCTATCTTAAAAAAAGTGTGACAACTATTAATGAAATACACCAATCACCTCTTTGCCTCAGGGCATATGTGCTTGCTTTTTTTGTTGTCTGGAATGCTTTTCCCAGTATTTGTATGATCCACTTCCTTTCCAGTTCCCTAGCTTTCTGCTAATTTATCGTTTTATTAAGGAAGCCTTTCCCTTACTACTCTTATTTTCAATAGCAATTCCTGTCCCCGAATCCAACACACTCACACACACACACACCCTTTATACCAATCATACTTTTTCTCCTTAGCATTTAAGGTCAGCTGACATACTGTATTACATTGACTTGCTTATCAGCCTTCCCCACTAGAATGTAAGTTCTTTGAGTGCAAGAATTTGTCATTGCTGTTTCCCATTACCTGGAAGAATGCTTGACACAAAGCAGGTCCTCAGCAAATAATGTTAAATGAACAAATGTAGAAAAATATAACACTACCATGATATTTTATAAATACGAGTTTTTGACTTCTTCATAAATTAATATGATAAGCATAACAAGCTGGGAGAAAAAGATTTTCAGGCATTAAATTTGCTAACTATAAATAAAGAACATGAAATTTACCTTCAGTCTTGGCAAATCTCTATTTGCTTGTTCAAGTTGAAATTTTAGCTCAATATTTTCAGATGACAACTTCAAGTTTTCCCTCTGAAGCTCCTGTTCTCTTTGCCAATGATTGTCTGGCTCTATATCTGAAATCTTCAGAAAAATGAAGTTAGGAATATTTTTAAGGTTTAATAAATAAAAGCTATATAAGATACACTAAGACAACACTGTGCTTAAATATTCTTTTCAAAGGAATATGAGAAAATTGGAAATCTCTGGAGAACACAACCTCAAATAAATAAGCTAGAATATTGCAAGAGAAAAGATAACGTAGTATATTTTAATTAATATAGAAAGCAACTTCAAGTATGACTTAACATCCACACATATTCATATTTCTCCCCATGTACTCTCATAATGACTAAAGTAATTCAAGATGGCTTTTTTCAGTCTAAAAATAAAGTATGATTTGGGTTTATTATGGACTTCCCACCCCACTCCCAAATTCACACACTGAAATCCTAACTCAGTAGGACCTCAGAATGACCTTCTTTGGACATAGGGTCTTTTCAGAGATAATCGAGTTACAACAAGGTCATTAGGGCAGGTCTTACTCCAATGACTGACATTCTTACACAAAAGAGTAATTATGTCTCTCAGACATGTAACAAACGGACACAATGAGAAGACAGGGAGAAGGTGACCATGTACAAGACAATGAGAGAGGCCAGGAACAGGTAATTCTCTCATAGACTAAAGAAGGACTCAGCTCTGCTGATACCTTGATTTTGGACTTCTGGCTTCTAGAATTGTGAGAATAAATTTCTGTTATTTCAGCTATCAAACCTGTGGAGCTTTGTTAAAGCAGCCACAGCAAACTCATACACACAAGCCAGCAAAAACAAGTGCCTCGGTTCCTTCCTCTTTCAGAAAGCTTTTTCTCAGTTCTTCCGCTAAAGTATCACTCGGTCCTCTGAAATCCTGTAACATTTGTATTTGTCTTGGCTGAATCCAGCTTGGGTTCTTATTTATGTTCATTTTTTCTTCTCATTCTGAACTATAAATAATTTGAAAGAAAAATCTGTGCTTAATTTTTTCTATAAAGTAGGAATTCTGAAATTCTCAATTATTACCCAGTGGAAAAAAGAAGCATTATAAATCTGGAAAAGGGATGAAATTGAATTAAGTCACTTTCATCCATTTTCTCTTAACACTTAAGTGTTTGAATTTTAGTCAATGTTTTCAGAACTTAGGTGATTGGAATATCTTAGGTGAGAAAAATAAATAAGAATGCTATTTGATTTCAATTGGGAACAAATGTTTTATTCTGTAAAGTAGTATGTACATAGGAAGTTCATAAACTGTAGAGTTAGACCTGCATTTAAATTGTTCTGCATCTTATTGATCACTAGAGATGCCGCTTATTCTCCAAGTTCCCATGTAAAATATGAATAAGACTGCAAAGTATTGTAAAAACTAAGTGTAGGCACAGAGTTTAACACAACATAAATAGCAAGACATGTTAGCTTCCTTTTCTCACTATAAAAGAGTATCTGTTATAACACATGGCAATCGACTAACAGGGAACTTGCTATGTATATCACAATGCCACACAGCAGCTTACATTTTTATTGATACTTTTCACTGTAGATAAATTTTAATTGCACTGAGATTTTCCAACATCTGCATTAGACATTTCTAAGGCAAACAAACTCCTTTAAAGCACTTCATTTTTATTCTGTTACCTAATCATTTTAAGGAAGCACCAATGGTAAAACGGAGTACTAAAATGATTTAGGAAATGCATAACCACTAATTTTGTAGGTACCAGTCAAATGTTATAGTTTAAAGAGGAGTTTATTAAGGGTTTATATATTTTTTGCAAATCCTACACAATTTTTTTCCCCATTGGCACTACATACATATACTACTCGCTACAAGGACTCAGCTAATACGAAGAGAGCAGGTGCCATGTTCTCAGACCTGGGCTGTATCACGTGCTGGCTGCCCCGGCCGCTGGATCTCAGCGTCGGCCCGCGCGGCCTGCTCAGCACAGTGATCCACCAGCGCAGCTGTGGCGTGATCACCATCCTCCCCCGCGGGTTCCTCTGTGTCCACGTGGACGCTGTGACTTCCATCTTCAGCTATACAGCCTTTTCCTTTCTCAGTCTTGCCTACTAGCTCATTCTCTTTCTTGTGTTGATGTTCCTGCTTATTGTTTTCACAACAGTTTTGATTAATTTTCTCAATTTCAGCATCCGGTTCATTTGCAAAATAGGAGTCAAAATCTGCGGAAGTACCATTAGCTGGCCCAAATGGACCTGATGTACTGTTTCGTCTTGCTGCAGATATATTTAACTCAATTGGATCTACACTAGCTTCTGCTTTGTGTTTTTCTTTATTGCTATAATAGTGTAGAATATTTCTAGGTACCTGATAATGTAAGTTGTCACTGGCACCTATTCCCTTTGCATTTTTAATTCTGAGCACTGTTGTGGGGATTTTTTTGTTTCTGTGTAAAGTGTTCTTTTTGTGAAAAATATTTTGCCTGTATTTATTATCACTGGTAACAAGAGGAGAAAGTGGAGTTGTGTCACATAACAGATTCTGCTCAAAGCAGAAGAGAAGAAACATGGAAAGAAGAAAAGGAAAAAAATAACAAAAATATACACACTAAGTGATTTAAAATAAGATACAACAAACTTTCTATATTAGTGATTTTTTATAAAGAAAAACTAGAGACATACAACATTTGATGGAAATAACGCTATAACATATTTTCCTATTTTATCTCATTGTATGTTCTTGCCATGGCAAAACTGAACTCCATTTAAAATCTCTAGAAATTATTTTTAGTGACGTTTAATGCAAAGCATAAGAATCTTAAGTTTACTGTTATATAAGGTGGACTAAAGAAATTAGCATATATCACTACCTAGTAAAAATAGAAGTTGAACTTACTGTATTAATATTAAGGACAGTGATCTACTGACTTTCATTCATTTGTAAACTTTAAAACACAAAAATGAAAAGAAGATGTACACTTACTGAAGGCCTAGAATACACATCCTTTGACAACTGTTTTTCTAATATGTGAAGTTTTTCTTGGAGGTATCTATTCTGCAAACGTAAATCTTCTATAACAGAATCTCGAGGAAGAGCTTGATGGGTCCTATGAATAAGAACCACAGACTCTTTACTATGCAAGCTTTAACTTTTCATGCTTTTACTATATTAAAATATAGGAGAAAGACAATGTGTAATGTATATGCTAATACTGTATTTACCCTAAATTATAGAAAACTTGCAAACTTTACAGACATTAAATTTGGGCATGGGTATTTATATTGTAAAATGATGCTCTACAGATGATTCAATATAGGGTTCCTTTAAACTATGAGTTAAAAAGTATATATATATATTTTATTGTTTTTGACAGAGAGAGAGAGAGAGAGAGAGAGAGAGAGATACAGAGACAGAGAGAGAACTGAACTGGGGGCACTCCCCAGTTTAGCACATGGGTCCGCATGGGCCGGGGCCGGGATTCGATCCTCAGTCCCTGGCACTGCAAAGTGAGCGCTTAACCCACTGAGCCATCCCAGCTTCCCTAAAAAGTACATTTTGATTTACAGAAATATATTCATATTTTTAAAGAACATGCATCTACTTATATGAACTTACATAAGAGAACTGAATTAAAGTATTCACTCTTTTTAAAACATTACATAATAATTTCTTAACATCCACGTGCCTCTCAAAAAGTTTAAGGGTTTAAAAAGGCTCTTACTATTGCCAAATAATAATCTGTTTCTTCAAGTCTACACTCATCTGAGGGGCCTACAAGGTCCTCCATAATCCACAACTTCACCTACTCCACCTAATTGTCCAGGAGTCTGTCTTTACTAGGACAAATAAATGAAAGATTCACTCTCACCTCTATGTTTCTGCTAGGGTTCTGCTTTCTTGGAATGTTCTTCCTCCCTTTAATATCTAGATCTGATGCATACAATTCAGAAATATACACTTGCACCAAGAGAGAAGACAAGTTCAATCTCTTTTACAGTTTTTTCCAATTACTTCAGCCCACACAGATTCACATTATGAGAAAACAAAGATTAGAAGGTTTTAAAATTATAATACAAGGGCTGTCCGGAAAGTATCCAGCCATGTAACAATTCTTGTTATATTGACAGTGGCTGGACAGCCTCATATTTTGATCCCTCTGAAAACTACAAAGGAGAATAAAAAAGTTTAGTTTTGTTCTGAATATATATTTAGACTAGGGAAAAAAAGAGGGAAGGAACCACTGCTAGGACCAGATAGTAAATATTAATAGATAACAAAAGAAAAATTATTCAATCATTTTTTCTCTTCTCCACCAAGGAAAATTCTGAAGGAGTTTAAAAAATGACTTAGAAAGTAAGTTGGAATTGAAGTTAGAAGCTCATGAATATTCCTTTAGAGGAGTTTGAACCTCATATGTTCACATTACATTAATAAAGAAGCATTAATGGTAATTTTTGAAGATTAACAGAAAGAAAACAAACTCCAATAAATTTAAGAACAGTAAGTATCCTCATATACAAATAAAGGTAGGTACCAGGCTTTGACAATGATCAGTCACATGATTACAGATTATTTGTAAACAAAAGAGGAAGAAATAGGTAAAAATAATCTACATTCATCTTGGGAGAAATAAGTGAAACAAAATTATAGTTTTAATTGCTGTTGTTAGGACATGATTTTATTTTGCTTTGAATTACCATGAATATATCAGTCTTGGAAAGAGATAGCAAAACAAGAAAATCTCAAAGTCTCTGCTGAAGAAGTGACATGGAGTTTTCTGGCTTCAGGTACAATGGAGTAAACACATCCAATTTTCTCTCCGAAATGCATGCACTTGAGGATTATGAAAAGTAAATAGTTTACAGACTGGGACAAAATACCAGAATGTGAAGTATCAGAAAATGGGTGGTGAAGTTGCCTTTTCTTTTCCTCTAGTATTTATTGGCCTGAACACAACATAATGCTTGAAACACTAAAGTGAGTGTTAGCACTGAGTTCCGGAGAGTTCCAGCTCTAGGGAAGTGTTTGCAGAGGGTGTGAACATCCCTCATTAGTCTTTTCTTCCATCGCTCTTCCCATGCTCCCACCCTCACGCAATCCCACAGCAATCCAATCCCATAGGCAGTGGTGGCAGACACAGCAATGGGAACCCACCGACGGCAATATTTTTAGCAAAGGGAGTCATTTTCTCTAATTAGTAGAGCTGTGTGTGACATTAAGAGTCTAGGACAAGAGCAGAGCCCCCCACTGCCCCTCACCCCATTTCTGCCCTCTACTGTTGGCTTGGCTATAGATGTGCTCACAAATGCTGAAGTCACAGTCTAACAGGTAACTAAAGTGCCAGATTAGGTTCAAAGTACCAACCAGAGGAGCCCTAAGGACACACAAAGTATCAGGGAGATTGCAGAAAGGGAGGAGCTTACACAGCTATAAAGTTATGAACTTCTGGGCTCACCCTGGAGCCATGTATGTGTGAATATGATCCTAGCCAGAACACCAAAGACTGAGAAGTGAACTGACAGAGAAGACAGCTCACACACCAGGCAGTCAACAGGGAGGCACACAGGCAGGACAGATCTGAACAGTCCTGCAATGGTTTTGATATGAAACTGACAGTGGAACCATAGCCCACAAGAACGCAGGACTGAACCTGCACTGACAGACTGCCTGCTAAACAGAAATCTACATTTTTCCACAGATTTGAACCAAGATCCAGGGTTTCACAACATAATATTCAAAATACAATCCAAAATTATGTGGCATACAAAGAAATAGAAGTATCTCAACTCACATGAAGACAACCAACAGAACCCAAGCTTAGCAAAACACATGTTTATTATATCAGTTTCTATGGGTCAACCAGTGTTCCCTCATAAAGTACAGCACATTTCCACACAATAACTTACCTCATATATGCCAAGTCGTTTTCTAAGTCAAGATTTCTATTCCTTAATTCTTCCAAATTTTTTTCTGACTCCAAAGCTCTAACTCCCATAACCTGATTAACAGTTATACCAGTTGTTTTTAGTTTCCTCTGCAAAGTAAGTTTCTCTTTATCAGCTCTGTGGGATTTAATATGGAATCATAAAAATATACCATTAACTGTGGCTTGTTCCATTTATTAAACTGCACCTTACTATTATAAGACCAATGTACAAAAATTAGATCATTTTATATTTGCTCTGAGCTAATATTTTAAAATTATAGGAAATGCCATTTATAAATTGTTAAAATATATTTAAAACATATTTTAAAGAAAAAAGTAAAAGTGAATCATAGATAATGAATAATTAAAACTAGAAAATTATTATATTATCAAGTACAATAAAACTATATAACTTCCAGGTCAATTAAAGACTTTACCCACAATTAATGAGTTTTACATTAAACTCACTTGGCAAAAAGATCCTTCAAAGTATTCAACTGCTTTGTTAGGATATAGATTTCCCCTTCTTTCTCTTTTAACTTGTTTCGAATTCCCTCTATTTTGCTTTGCCATTTTTTACCTTCTTCCCATCTAATTAATTCTTCTCTAGCACTCTGTAAACAGTAAGGAAGAAAAAATTTATGAATATTGCTTTTAATTTCATTTCACGACTTAATCAATTACATTTTACTAGTACAATGGTAAAACAATACTTCCTAGAAAATAACCAAATATGTTCTAACTTCTACAATCTTCAGGCATGCCAAGCTAATAGCAAAAATGCCCTTCAGTTTAAGAATTCTGTATTCTATAACTTGACAAATATAATTCTGAAGAACAGTCTGAACTAATGTCAACACTTGTAAGGAATCTTGACATGAAGTAAACTTCTAACAAAGAATCTATATGTATATAAGACCAACACGATTTTGTCACCTTATAGCAATCTCCTAACATCAAATCTCCAATGCTTATTACTTATCTTATTCAACAGATATGTACCTAGGGGTAACCATGTACCAGGTACTACTCAAGGCACTAGGAATACAAGTGGTGAATAAATCAAACCAAACAAACTCTATATTCATGACATTAAATCTATTTTATGTTGGCTGGATGGGTGGATTAGGGAAAGGGAGCTTCTATTAGTTGGTGATAAGTGCTGGAAGGGGGTGGGGTGCAGGGAAGGGAATTAGGGTCCTTCAGGGACAAGTGTGAGGCTTGTTATAACTGAGATAAAGTGTCCAGGCAAAGTGCAGAACAGTCCATGTACTGAACAATCCTCGAATGACCTACTGGGCATATCATTAAAAAATCTGAGCTAAGAACTTGTATCTTCACTCCACCAAACAATTTTTTAATCATTTTACTATGTACTAATTTTTCATGTTAATGAAATTATTTTATAAATGTTGAATATTTTCTGGTTAAGTATTTCCTAACCATAGTTACTCTACTTTGATTTTCTTTAGGGACAAACCAGCACCAATATTTCCCAAGTCACTTTTGATATTTTCAATGCTACCAACAAGCTATATGTCTCCAGTGTACTATTTGTAACAAATTTAGTTATATGTATTTTAATCAATTTTATTTTTTCTTTGGGTTGATATTTTTAAAAAGTTTACTACTGGTAAGAGAATTTTAAGCAATTTCACTTTACAGAATCAGTTTATGAGTGGGTTGGTCATTTAATATTACTGCCAAGTATTGAATATATTCCAAATCACATTCTTTATCCTGAAATTAACAGTTATGTCTACTGTAAAAAGACACATTTGAGTCAAAGTAGAAAATTAAAAATGCCCAACTTTCTTTCCCAAAGATCAAATTGCCAATATGCAAACAATTACAACTGGGGGAAGTGATAAATACAGTGGGATATGTAAGCTGTAAAGAGGTTTTAGAGGAAGATGTCTTAATAAAATACCAGGAAGATGACATGGAGTTGATGTAGTAATCTCCAAATAAGAGTTATATTTATAGGTGTCTCATCAAGTATACTTGTATAAAGAACAGCAACTTGTCTTAAGCTTCTTTACATTATCCAGTCATTTGTATTAGTATGTATTAGGTCCTCAAAATAATAAGAGTATATTAGCTATTCTTCAATTACATATTTAACTTAGACTACCACTACCTTAAAGATAACAGTATGCTTCTTTACATACCTTTTCTTTCATAGGCTTTATTTCTACCTCATCCACCTTTCTTTCTAGTTGGCTTTCTAGCTTTCTAATTTTCTTTTGAAGTTCTTCAATTAAACTTTGTTTATTATCTATCAGAGATTTGCCCTGAAAAATAAGATGTATTTTAACTTTTTATAAGTAAAAATGTATCAAACAAAATATACAACAAATAATTCAATTACAGAAATTTTCTGAGGTTAGAGCTTACCATACTTTCTAAATGACACTACTGATACATAACATGCTAGTTGCTTCTGTACATTAACAAGATATGCTATTCTAATATTACAGTACAACAGAGGTCACTGAAGTCATTAGCTACATTAATCAAACTGATTTAAAAGCTATTAATATTTTAGCAAATAATAATTAAAAAGCAGGAATCAACTGATACCTATATGTTAATCAAAGACACTATCACAAATATAAAATTACCTGTAATCCACTAGTGAGTCTTCTAATTTGTCTTTTTAGTTCATCATTTTCTTGATCAAGTCCATCTCTCTCTCTAAGTATTTTATTATAGGCTTTTTGGTTTTTTTGGAGTTCATTGGTTAAGTCATTCAAATGATCAGTTAGTGAGTTTTCTCTGTTTTTACTTGTTTTAAGAGCTTCTTTTAATTTTGAAAGATTTTCACTTAAATCTTCAATTTGTGACTAATATAAAATAAAGGCTTGAGTCATAAATCTTCACCAAGTAGCAATGATAATGTCAATATAATATGAAAATATTCCACTAATACTTAAGAAAAATGTTTTAATTTAAATCTTTAAGTACATAAGGAAAAAAAATAAAAACTACATATATTTTTCCATCTTTATTTCCAATAAACCAAATCTACTTTGAGTTAAAAAAAAATAAAACAAAACATGAAGGGACAGTCTAAAGCAATTTATCTTTCACAAATACCTAGAACCAAAATTTTATCAAACAAGCAAATGTTTCATGGCTGAATTAACTGATTAAAGAAACAAGGACATATCAATGTACACAGCACTGTTTTAAACACTATGAACCATATAGTATAAATAAAATCTCTGACTTGAAGTAGTGTCTTGTAAAGACAAGACATGACAGGTTAGCTTGTACGGTATACATAAGGAAGTTATACTATAGAAAGGAGTTCTACCTATCCCATACAGTAATAGTGATGGAAATGTGGGTGCTTAATATACATTTTGTTGAATAAATTATTATAGGCTAAAGGTATTACTAATACCACTAATAGGGTATGATTAGTATTCTAATGCAGTCAAAAGAAAAACATAAACTTTCCTGGAAAAGTCAGAAAACTTTGAGAAAAAGTATTTGAAGAATGTGAGGAAGTCAGAGAAGATGTTTCAGGCAAAGAGCAAGGTACTGAAGAACAACAAAGGGTTACTTCTGTTTATACAGTTACTATTATAATTAATGGATTTCTTATTGTCAACTATGTTTATACTCTTTTTTTTTTTTTTAAGATTTATTTTTATTGTTTTTTTGACAGAGAGAGAGAGACAGAGACAGAGGGAAGGGGGAGGGCCAAGAGCAGTCTCCATAGTTGCAGGTCATTTTCATTCCAGAGGTGGGTGCAGGGCTGCACAGGGCAGAAACCTGCTGGGGTCTTGAAGTGAATTGGGGGCACACCCCAGTTCAGCATATGGGTGTGCACAGGCTGGGGCTAGGATCTGAACCTCGGACGCAGGGGCTGCAAAGTGAGTGCTCAACCTACTGAGTTACCCCAGCATCTCCTTATACTCTTTTATTTTTTTAGTTTATTTTATTATTATTTTTTACATTTGATGCCCCCTTCTCATGCCCCCCCCCAACTCTCCCCCCCACCCCCCAAGCAACCACCTTATGCTCTTGAAAGGTATAATGGGAGATTTTAAAAATCTGAGTGAAATCCAGCCCTTATACAGTTTAGTGGTGGTGAATGGCATATACAAATAAACCAAGAGTAAATCAAAATTATAAACAATAAAAAGATTTACATTTTCCTCAGAATATAGTATATGAAACGGGGTGTAAAGAACTTTGAAAATCATTATGAAATATGTTTTGGGAAAAAACATTTAAATCACCAAAGCTAATGACTGGTTAAGAAAATAATAAAGTACATTGCCAAAAAATAGATAACTTCACATCGTTCTATAGATTAAATGCCAAGGACTACATGGTTTCCATAAACTATTTCAAGCAGTAAAAAAGGAAAGCTAATTAATTCATACTATGAACTTAGCAAAAACTAGATAGAAAAATCTGATATGGTAAAAGAAAGACAAAACAAAAAATCTACACACTTATCTCACTTATCAACACAGAAGTAAAAATCATAAGTAAAATGTTTCTTAAATTTAATTATATTAGGAAGAGTAGCTTATAATAACCTATCTTTGCAAATACCAAAGATGATATGGAGAGCATGGTACAATAAAAATACTAATTGCTCAAAAAAAAAAAAAAAAAGAAAAAGTGAATTCTTTTGCAATGGAATTATAAAAAGTCTTATTCTATTAGTGTAATTACTGATGTTCACCTTTAGCTCTTTAGTATGTCGGTCAACAATCTGCTGAACATTGAGATTTGCCTCTTTCTGAGAAGTTGCAGAAATAATGCGTTCTTCAGCTGCGGTTGTCATTTCTGCCCGGAGTTCTAATAGTGCTCGACTAAGTGCCTAAATAAAAATGACAACATATATACAATTTCTTTTTGAAAAATTGTTATTTTATATGAGCAATATGTTATATCAAAAATAAGTAAGCTTTATTACTTTCACATATTTTCCTAAAATATCATGTGTTTAATCAAACATAATTCACAAACTAACAACCCAATTTTTCAAATGAATTTCCTTTAGTAATTGAACTCAATTCTTTCCAAATTGATTATGAGAAGTCAAAATATTGACACTAATACCTTTGGGAACCCAGCATCAAATCAGGCAATCTGTATTACAGAAAGCAGGTATGTTTTGTTTTCAAATATCCAAATGTAGCTTTTTATCTGAATTACTCAGTATATACTTCAATGTGAAATTAACTGAATTTAAGTCAACTAAGAAAATTACAAGATTAAAAAAGGCTTAGAATTTGCCAATATATTTCATGAGCTAGCATTAAAAAAAAACAAAAAACCATAGTAATTTCTAAAACAACTGATATATTAAATCTGAGATAAATTTAAAAAACTAGTAAATCTGATAATTCACTGACCAACTCCTCATAAAACTGTCTCTGTGACCTTCTTTTTCAATCTTTCCTATTCACTGTCATATTTCCCTCTTAATCCCCAAACTATTCAATTGTTCAATTATTCAAATTGTTCAAAATAGCCTCAATAGCATAAAATCTCTGTGAAAAAGCAGAAGATATAACAGAATTAAGATTTCCCCCATTTCCTACAGATAGCCCACAAATCAGATTGATGACAACATAACAAGATAAACTGAAATATATTTGCATTAAAACATACCAACAATAAGGCATTTAAAGAATTATCTTAAAAGGCCTGTTTAACAGCATAAGATATGGCTTATATTCTTTATTAAAACGAGAGAGAGAGAGAGAGAGAGAGAGAGAGAGAGAGAGAGAGAGAGAGAGAGAGGCCATCATCTTTTACAAATCTACTCTAAAAGCAATCTACCACGTGTATTTCCTGAATGTTGATTATTTTCTGTTGTTACTTACTTTTTGTTGTTTCTCTTTAAGGGCTAATTGGCTCTTTAACCTTTCTACTAAATTTCTCATTGTAGTTGTTGGAGCTCTTGAATTTGCTTCTTTTTGAGCCTGCAGTTCAGATTTTAAACTCTGTGACTCCTTTTGTGACTGAGCCAGAAGATACCTTAAATCACCTATTTCTGTTTTCACTTTTTTCACCTCATCTGCATGGTTTTCTTGGAGCCTAAAATAAGAATAGTTGTTACATTAACACTTTGATACAAATGTTACATAAAGAGCAAATGTTTGGTCCTGAGTATACTTACAACCTAAGTCTTGATCCAAATCCAAAACAGTGCAATTCTTTACCCTACTGAACTATTCTTAAACTTAAGATAAAATAGACTTTAGTTTTCCATATTTTACTATTTTTGGTTATCATTGCATCAAGTAATTTTGTGGCTTGTCTAGACAATACCAAAAAATAAACACAATAGCGCTTTAAATACTACCGGTATATGTCTTGCAAGATGTGACTACTTCCTCTATATCAGGGTTTTATACTTTTTGACTGGATAATTCTTTGTTGGGCAGGGGTTCGGGGGAGAAGGACTGTCCTGTACATTGTAAGATGTTTAACCCTTCCTTCTACCCACTCAATGCCAGTAGTACCTCCTAGCTGTGACAATCAAAAGTGTCTCCAGACATTGGCAAATGTCTCCAGACATTAGCAAATGTCTCCAGACATTAGCAAATGTCTGGGTGAATAATTAACTCAGCTGAGAGCCACTATTTCAAAGACAAAAATGTAAACTTTCACAGAAATCACATGTAATATTGTTTATGGTTCTAAAACCACTAGTATTATATTTACAACTAATATCTGTATCAATAGATACAGAAGTAGATATTATCAGCAGACAGTTCAATAAACTCTATTGTTCATTCATCAGTAGTAAGTCTGCTATACTAAATTATATCCAGTTCACTGTGTATTTAGACACTATATTAATAAGATCATCAATACAGAGATTCAAATTATTAAACTTAATCAGAAGATTGTATTAAACAGTGAACAAGTGTTAAAAACTCTGAGACTTCTTGCTTATAGCAAAAAACTTGTCACTGAAAATAATCATCAAATTGTCAAAACATAAGGTTTTACTAAAGAATACACACAAATATATAATTTCCTAAGACACTAAAATATAAATACTGTGGACAAAAAAAGGCATGGGAATAAATCTAACCTAAAGTGACCTCACTGGGTGATCTGATCATAAATTCCTAAAGGGGCAGGTCATGGTGGGTAGTCACACCCCAGGCCTATAACTTTAGTAAAAGGTTCACATTTGCCTTCAGTAAGCCCTGTCCACTGTTTCTGTACGTCTAGGTTCACACACCTTTGAAATGGCTCTTTTTTTGACCTCTCCAAGAGAGCACATAACCTTGCTTATTATCCTGTAATCCAATCTGTGCTTTGCTTTCTCCTACCTTCATGTCATCTTCCTCATCCCCACCTTAATTCCAAGTGCATTAAAGAAACTGTCATTCTGGGAAGCACTTCTTTGTCTGTTGAAATCTTGTTTGGCTCAAATACTGTAAATAAACTCATAAAATTTTCATATAGGTTTGGATGTTCTTACACTGACAATACCAATTTGCACATGGAGAATGAAAGTGTAATTTTAGACTATAATGACACGGCAAAATGCATAACAACTACTTAAGTATTTAATGTGTGAAAAAAAAAACGTATGAGGGTTGACTGGGAAGTATCCAGTCATGTAATATGAAAAATAGAGGCATTTGTGGCTGGATTTTTTTCCGAACAGCCCTTGTATACAAGGTTTGTCTGGAAAAAATATCCAGCTATTGTCAATATAACATGAACAGTTACGTGATGGGATACTTTCCAGACAATAAATATATGCACGGTAATTTGAAAAGATGATTACTTTCAACACCAAGGAATGAAGGTCAAAAGCAAAATTTTATACTCTAAAATATGATAGACTTACTGTATTGAAAATATCTCATGCATAAAATTTAATAGAATGGGGGAAAATTCGATTAAAAAGATACCATATGCTATTGCTAATTCTCTTTTATTTTTGTTTTTAATTTTTTCCCATCATTTTGTTAAATTTATTGGGCTGACATTGGTTAGCAAACATTACATAGTTTCCAGGTGTACTATTCTATATTACATCGTGTATGTGTTACAATATAAGTTCACCACCCATAGTCAGTTCTCCTCCCATCACCATATATTTGCTGCCTCCCTGCCCCTATTGACTGTGTCCATGAGTTTTTGTTTCTTTGTTGCTTTCAGTTTTATATTCCACATATACATATACACAATGGAATATTACTCGGCTATAAGATGAAATACTGCCATTTGTGAAAACGTGGATGGACCTTGAGATCATCATACTAAGCGAAATAAGTCAGACAGAAAAAAATCAAGAACCATAGACTTCACTAATTCTGTTTAAAGAATAATTTCTTTAAAGGGGCAGCTTCTTAATAAAGTAAATGTAGTATTAATCTGTCAGAGGCACCTCAGATAAGTGAGTAAAGAATCAAAGATTCTAATAAGAGCTTCAGAGTAGGAACGGAAGAATGAACTATAAGTCAAGTAGTTCAATTCATTTTTTTCAGATAAAAAATCAAGGTGCAGAGAGAGAACCGTATAATGATTACAAAATACATAACGCTAAACCTATTTTAGGTTTCAAATCAATATTTTGATATATTGGCTGAGCAGTGTTTAAAATCTCTAATAATGGAAATGAATGCTGTGAACCTTTACTATCACTATGGAATAAAAAGTTAATTTTTCATTCAGTAAATATTTATTGAAGCTCTACTGTGTGTCAGAAACTGTTATAAATGAATAAACAAAAGTTTTATATTTATTTGTTACTTTATAATTATCAAACCACTTTCATATACAGTATCATTTCAAATAACCACCCTGATACAGCCAAGGTAAGTACTATCATTTCCTTTTTACAGATGATGAAATGGAAGTCAATGGAGGTTAAAAACAAGATTCTGAACTGGAATCTGGGTTGGTGCTTAAGCCAGACTAGATTCAAACTGTGACTTCCCTACCTCTTCCTAGGCATGTTACTGAGCCTTCCTATGGCCCAGTTTCCTATGTGAAAAATGGGGAGAATGTAACCTATGTCGTAAGTAGTCCTAAGGAAGAAAATGAGATAATATACATAAAATTTTCAGAACAATGCACAACACAGAAAACGCTTATGTTTATCCTCATTTTATCATTACTACTTTTACCCATTTTTAGAACACATGTCTAAGACTCACCGCAATTTAGTATCTTCAAATTCTTTGATCTTTAATTCTGTGATTTCTTTTTGTCTCTCTAAATCCTGAGATACTTTTTTTAATTTGACCAGAAGTGAGGAGAGAGAGTCATCTTGTTCTGCTACTGTCTGTTCCATTTCAGCCAGACGAATAAAATGCTTGTTGGTAGGAACTGGAGTAGGAGACTGTTGTATTAAATCCTATGAAGTATGACTAAATTAACTATGAACATGTACAACTCAATGCCATAATGATTCCATAATTTTCGTTTGATTCCTCAAATGGTCAAAAATAATTATCTGATCTAAAATTTAATAAGCAATGAAAGCTTAAAGAAAACAGAAAAACAGAGAGCATATTCTTTGTATTCCCAGTATCTAGCAAAGTGCATACATGTTGTAGAGGGTCAATAAATGTGGACTGAATTAATGAGTTAAGGCTCAAGGATGCTAATGTTCACAAGTTAGGAGATGAGAATAGACCATTTCACACATACAGAAGACAAAGATGAAGAGGCAAGTTTGAACTGAATTCAGAACATAAAAATCAACAGATTTAGGTAAGTTTATATTAAGCAGAATTTGAAAAAAAAAAAAATGACTTGAGTTTATACCATGGAAGGCTTTGAGCACATGGCTAAAGAATATAAACTTGATTTTGTTGGCAGCAGTGAGATACTAGAGGATGTGGGTCTAGGGAGAAGCATAATCAGAGCTGTGTTTTTAGAAGATTACTCTGGCAAAAATAAATAGGATCCCCCCTCCCCCAAATAATACCCCCCCCAAATAAAACCCAAGAGATCTATATGTTCAATATATGGTCTCAAAATCTATAAAGAATAGAACAAAGTTCTTAGACTCTTACCTGAGCTGTTTGTTTGAATTTACTGAGTGAGCTGTCAGCCTGTAGTTCTAATTTATGATGAAGAACATGAAGGTCTTCCTCATGTTTCTTAACAAGTTCCCTTTGCTCCTGTTTTACAAAAAATCAAAAGTATATTTTCAACTATGATTTAAATAAATTCACATTCTGAAGTTCTTAAATATTTGTTATTAATGTTCCAAAATCCCTATGAGATAAAGAAGAGGGACCCAAAAACCCAGAATGATCTGGATGGTGGGCCCCTCGTAATATAGACTTCCCCCGCTAGATGAGTGTTCTAGGAACCTATCTGCATCCACGCACCAGCTGGTGGTGCTGTAAGAGGCTGCCTTGGCTTCACTGAATGTTTTTTGGAGACTCTTTCAATGTGTTTGCCCATTGCCCATACCACCCTGAGTGTTCAGCAGTTATTGACCCAAAATGGCATGACCCCTTTACCCCACCCTCCCTATTCACCTGATCTTGCTACAAGTGATGATTTTTGTTTCCTCAGATGACAAAAGTCCTCAAAGGGAAACGTTTTGCTAATACGGAAGAGGCGAAACAAAAAAAGGCAGAAGCACTAAAGGCATCAAAATTGGCAAGTTCAAAAACTGTTTTGAGCAGTGGAAAGAGTCTCTCAATAGGTATACTGCATCAAACAGAGTACTTCGAAGGTGACTGAAGTTTAAACATGTAAGAATAAAAACACTATCTTTTATAAGTAAATTCTGTTTTTTTGGGGGGGGTCCCCCTTGTATATATTTACACCAGTATGAATTTCCACTACTACATGTTCAAGTTGACAAGCCCAGCCTTAGATCGTAATTCAATCTTAATATTAGAATAATACGTACCTATCTTTTGACTTGTTTCTAGAAAATGTTTTAAATATAGATTGTCCCCCTCAAAAGTTCTAGCAAATATGATTTCACTGATTACTACAACAGATTTCATTTTCAACTTATGGTCTCATTTTTACCTATAAACTCAACTTATTTTTTAATTTCATATGGATTCACCATGACAGTAATTCCTGGTTTAGTCAGTTCATGAGAGAAAGATTAAAATACACAAACTGCCAGTTTTATTGACAGATCTGTAATCCAATCACCTGAAAGTAACAATTCCTAAATAGAATCATTTGAAAGCAAGAAATGAACAACTTCAGGGCAAAATAATATGTGCATTTGATTAAAAACAAGATGATAAATAGAAGAGCATAACGTAATACACACCTCTCTTCCTTTTTCCAGAAGATGTTGATACTTTTTTAACACTTCTTCCTTTTGATTTAACCTTGCTTGCATGTTTGCAATTGTTTGTTGAGCAATTTTCAACGTGCGATTTGAATGTGGTTCTACTTCTTTTCTGCCTATTTCAGCTATAAGCCTTTCTCGTTCTGCCGTCGCTGGCAGTCGAAGCCTCAGTTCATTGATTACTTTGTCTCTTGACAGAAGGTTTTGCTCCGCTGCCCGTAGAGCAGATTCTTTTTCTTTCAGCTTCTGTAATGATCAAATCATAATTATTAAAGCATAGTTTTATTTTTAAAATGTTTCTTTCATCTGTATTTCAGATTAGTTATAAGTTGGGGGTTTCCTTTATTTTCACATACTTATAATAGCCAAATGATACTTAATAAGGTTAAATTGATTACATTTCTATGTGACACCATAGTTATCTGTATGCAACTTTTATTTATTTATAAGATTATCACATTGTTAGAGACTTCACTGTCATGGTGAAAATGAAACTTAAGGTACTTTATATAGCTTCTATAATTTCAGAACTAGAAATGTGTGGTGGTGCTACATTTAGAAAGGAAATGTAATAAATCATTCCTTTTATTTCAGTCCATTGACTATCAGAGCACTAGAAGAGTAATTCATAAATACCAGATGAGTATAAAAATTGGAACTTTAGTGGCCCAAGTCAATGAATCACTATTATAAAATCTGTGGTTTATGAAAACAAAATAGAAAAGGTCTTGACTCTTCAATAAGATTAAGACAGATATTTTTAATGAAGGTAACTCAGTGGCAATTCATGTAAATCACAAATCCTACAATTAGTGAAGAAAATCTAAGTTTCTTTAATTGATTAAAAGTATACAAACAACAGGGAAGCTGGGATGGCTCAGTGGGTTAAGCGCTCACTTTGCAGCGCCAGGGACCCAGGATTGAATCCCAGCCCTGGCCCGTGCGGACCCATGTGCTGAACTGGGGAGTGCCCCCAATTCAGTTCTCTCT